>JAGFNQ010010028.1:0-36574 GCA_024364735.1 Boesenbergia rotunda
TCATCTACTGACCGATCGCTGTGATTGGACAGAGGCGCTTCTAATCGTCCCCAATCCGATCAGAAGAGGACCTGATCTGTCTCGTGACCGGTCAGGAAGAGCAATTCACATCAGATCCAATGCAAACTGATCAAGGGAGGCTATTCTCGCTGGTTTTTGAGCTAGAGGGTTTTTAGCTCAACTTTTGTGTGATGGCAAAGGGAAGTCTTGGCAATGAGCTGATTTGATGTTTAATTTAGGATAATTTTGGTTCCAAGCATTTATTTTCTTCACATTGCTCTATTTTGTTCCAACAATACTCCAAGTCAAGTTCTTAAGCAATGTTTTGTTCTAATTTTCATTATTCTGCAATTAGTTCCCTGCAATTAGTTTTCTGCAATTAATTCCCTGCATTTAAGTTTAGTTCTTAAATTTAAATTCTATCGTTTGAATTTAATTGCTCAGTTGTGAAATAGGTTAAGTTTAGTTCTTCAATTTCCTAATTCATTTCTGCTTAGCTAAGTCCATTTCGTTCCGAATTGTTATTTCATTCCTTATCACAAAAACCCCCATTTTATTAGAAAACCCCAAAACATCAAACGACAACTTTCAAGCTTGAATTAAACATCCTTAACTAGTCCTTAGAAAAATACGACTTGAGGCCCCTGTATTACATTTAATTTTGTGAGCTAAGGGTTTTCAATTTATAAATATCTAAATTTGAGGCTCATTCGTGACACTTTATATTGGGCAGTCATCAAATTTTTGGCGTCGTTGTCGGGGAATCACTAGTAGAGTTTGTTTAATTTGAGCTTGTGCTTATTTTCATATTCTTTGATTCAATTTTTATTTGCTTTATCTTTCTATACATATTTGCTGTCATTTTTGGTTGTTTTACGACCAGGACTGCAGGTGGCGATCTAGTTGAGTTTGATCCAGAGATTGAAAGTACAGTTAAAGCTAGGAAGAAATCAAGGAAGAGTTTCAGAAGTTATTGAAAACATTTATATTCATTCAAGCAGTCCCATGGCAGAGTGTCAGTATTTTCAAAATTTTCAGCAGCTTTTTCAAAATTTCAGGAACCCTATTCGTAATTTCAGCAAGGTTTTCAGCAATCTAATCAACAATTTCAGCAAAACCAACTTTGAAATCAGCCAGAACAGCAGTTTCAGTAAAATTTTCAGAATTTTCAGCAACCATTTCTTCAGCAACCATTTCATCAAAACCAGCAAGTTTATCAAGATTTTCCACAACCCTCACAGCTCTCTCATAATTTTCAGCAGAATTTTCAACCATTCTAGCAGAATTTTCAGTTTCAAAATTTTCAGCCATTCAACCAACATTTTCAGCAAGCAGATTAGCAATTTCAGAACCATAATTTTCAGCAACATCACCCTTATTATCAAACCAATTTTTAGCAATTTCAACAATCCAGTTGCTCATTTGATCACCCCCAACAACTTCAATTTCAGAATTCAAAGCCTACTTATAATTTTCAGCAATCTAATGCTACATTTCAAGATCAACAAGAGTCCTATATCAATCAAGGAGACTTTGAAGATTCTAGTGAGCTTGATGCTCAACAACAAAGGCTTGAGGAGATTATGCAATAAATCATACAACAACAGCAAATTTTACTACAGCAAGGGCAACAAAAGAATGATTCCACTCTTCAAGACATTGAAAGATGCATTGAACAACCGACTAGAGGAATGAATCTAATACAAGCTCAAGGATCGAGTCAATTACCTTTTCAAGCCACTCCTAATCCTAAGGGAAATGCTAGTGCCATAACTTTGAAGAGTGGGGAAGTTGTTTCAAGTCTAAACACTCCAAGGGCTGATTTTTCTGAAAAATTTTCAACAACTTATTTTCCATCTTAGATCAGTCCCGAAATTGATTCTACATCAGTTGGTTGTGACCCTAGTTCAAGCTTAAGTCCTTCTATTGATCATGCAATTTTGATGGAAGAAGAAGAAGAAATCAGTAAAATTAGGGTACCTACAGCAGCTATACCTACCGAAATCCCTGCTCAAGACTCATTTTCGGAAATTTCAGCTCAAGTGGAGGAACCAAGGGTCCCTTTACCCTTCCCACAGCACCCCAGAGAGGATCCTTCTATAATTAACATGGGTATTTTAGATGAGTTTGTTGAGGCAGAGTTATTAGCTGAAAAAGTTTTACTTGATATTCAGAGAGGATATACTAGTCCAGATGAGGCAGAGGAGGTATTAACTTATAATTGTAATCATTTATTTTAATAAATAAATATTCACGATTTGAGTATACATGTTTATGTATTTGATTGAGATCTTAAACTCATTTACTGAATGCCCGCAATAAAATTCACAGCATGAGAGTATTTGTGATGAATTCATAACTAGTGATTATCTCTACATGTGCAATTGTGAAGTATTGAAATTGTCCCTAGTCGATTAATTGATAAATAAGTACACTATCAATTCTGTTGAGACTAGCATGGGTTATTCTCTAATCATCTGATTCTCACTGGCTGGTGACATTGGGATGTTCGGAGATAAACATGAATGCTAGTTAAGGGAACTAGTTCATTGGAGTGACTGGCTGTAAAACTTCATATGGTATTCTATATATAGATATGTCAATGAAGTTCTTACTGCAGCTTAAGTACGATGTTCCTTTGACTTGCGATGTTCAAGTCATCTTGGTCATGGAGACATATACTTTAACATCTTAAGCAAGCATCACCAAGGAGGTATGGACCCAGGATGATTGGGTATAAGCCGAAGTGCTCGAAGATGATAGAACAACCTACAAAGGATTCACCACTCCTTGCGAGGAGATGTATACCCAAGGCCTATCGTCGGATTGTTACTCGAGCCTCTGGCCAGAGCATGACATTTTCAGAGTATGAATCTCTTAAATACATGAGAGTAATTAGAATCCGTAGGACGAGAAAACGTTACTTGGGCTAGGTGTGACGTAGTCAGCCTAGTGGGGACTGACACACATAGACCATGTCCTGAACCAAGTGGGTATAAGATGGTGAAGGGAATGAGGCACGATTCATTATAGCTGCTGAAGGGTTTCAGAATTGTTTCTGAGGTCAACCGTTGATCTTTCGATTAATTGGGGATCATGATGTACTACTAGGTGTCACTCATGATCGTTCTATAATTGATTAATTATAGACGGCCAACATAAATCGAAAGCCTATTTAGTCACACGCACTCGAGTAATTCGAGGGATTTAAAATGAGTTAAAAATTGGATTTTCCAATCAAGAGAGATTAGGTTTGGTTAAGCCAAACGATAAGTCGAATCTGAATTTTTCAGAGACGCATCGGAAGCGTGAAATGGCTAAGTCTTTTGAAGACTTAATAGATGAATTAAATGAGTTTAATTCATTGGGGCGTGGCTTGGTTGGGAGAGAACCAAGTTTTTGGTTCAATTTATAAAATAAACCATGTGCGGTTTGTTTTATAAAATTATGGATGATATAAATTTTTATAAAATAAACCAAGGTTTGGTTTATTTTTCATGGAAATTAAAATGAACCATGGATTGGTTTATTTTATTTTATAAAATCAATCATGGATTGATTTACCATGATAAGAAAATTTATTCTATAAGAAAAAAGGAGACTTGGTCGGTTTTTATCATGAATTAAAATATGATAAAACTTGGCATGATGGAATAAGTCATAGAAAATTTATTCCATAAGAAAAAAACAGATGTGGCGGTTGAGAGGCCACTATATAAAGGACCCAAGGCAAGGATTGGAAATCAATCGAAGTATTCTTGCCTGGGCTCTCTCCCTCTCCCCCTTCTTTCTCTTGGCCGGCCACAAGGCTCTTCTCCCTTCTTCTTGCCGTGAGCACAAGGAGAAGCACCGAGGCGATGAAGTTCTTCCGTTGGGACGATCTTACTCTCCGGCCATTATCACCTTGGGATTGGGCGCAAGTCATCTTCCTCCTTCTCGCCGGAATTGTGATTCCGGCCAACCTTGGTAGTGAGTTTTTCCGATGTGATTATTTCTCTCTTGGTTTTCTTGTCACGTTCTCGGAGAATCTAGTAGTTCTCGAGAACATGAAACTCATGGCTTTGCGAAGTCAGCCCGATGATACTCGGCGTGGACGCGAATAAAGGTGGAGCTTCCGAGGGATGCTTACGGTTGGATCTCGTCCCTTCCTTCGAGTTACTCGAGGTAATACGTAAATTAGTTTTGCTGCAAAATTTTAAATATATGATCATGTCTACACAAGATAAAGTTGCATGCTTAGATGTGTGGTTAAATAACTTGAGAAATTATTTATGCTAAACCATCCGCTGCACGTAATTAATTTTAAAATTATGAACCCGCATCCATGTCAACATGCACCCGGTCCCAACAGTGGTATCAGAGCCGGTTAGTGTTCGACATAATCATATAATTGTTTTTGCGGAAAACTTTGTCATGATCTCAATTTTGGAAAATTTTCCAATTATGGAAACTTTCCAATTATGGTAAATTTCCGATTTAGGAATTTCAAGGTTTGGAAATCTTCCTGAAATTTCACAAACTTTTGAAATACCTCTGTTTCTGAAATTTTATGATAATTGTGAAAACTATCCATTTTTGGAAACTTTCTAATTTTGGAAATTTCCTATTTTGGAAAATTTCCAATTTTGGAAATACGTAAGTATTCTTTGTACCAGAAACTTACAATTATTCTGAAAACCTTTTATTTTTGGAAACTTTCCATTTATGGAAAGCTCACAATTTTGGGCACTTTCTTTCAAGAAAGTCTAGACAAATTATGGGAATATTAATTGGCATTTAAATTCATAATTAGAAATTAAATTATTTACAAAATTCTTTATTTTGGATTGAGCCTCGGGGAGCCGTCCAATTTAAAGTTAGTTGTTATAATTAAATTTTCTAAATTGAATTTAAACTGTCAAATGTTTAATTTGAATTGAGCCTCAGGGAGCCGTCCAAATTATATTATCAATAAATTCTTATTTTGTATTGAGCCTCGGGGAGCCGTCCAAATTAAGTTATTGATATTAATTTTCCATAAATAGAATATGTGATCAAATCTTGGAAATTTTTGAGGTGATTCTCAAACGATAATTTCCTTATTTGATTTATGAGGTGATGCTCTTACATATTATTGTCTCCAAAATTAATTAGGAAAATTGTTTCCTATAGAGTATATTTCCTTAAATAAGATTTTCATGAAAATAATATATGGTTGAATTAAGGGAATCTGTCTCTTAATTTAATATGATTTGATTTAGAGAAATCAAAATCTTAAACATTTTATTTCTGAAATTGATTATGATAATTTAGGAACTTGTTTCCCTAAACAATTCCTTGAATAAAGTATGAAATTAGAATTAGGAAATCTGGTTCCTAATTCAATTAATGAGACTTGATAAATTAAGTCACATACATACTTTATTAAAGAAATTGTTAGTACATGACATAATTATATGTCATGAATGTGCTTAAAAGAAAAAGATGAGACCCAAAACCCTTTACAAAATATTAAGGCCAACACCTTCCATTAATATGGTTAGAACCGGAGTTTTGTTTCTCGTTTGGGTTGATGGACACATCCATGCCCGGCTTGAACCTCAACATGTTCAAACCATGGAATTAGTTTATGATTAATATAGTTGGAGTCAGAGGTTAATCCTTAGTTTTGGTTGTTGGACACATCCAAGCCTGACTAAACGATTGAATGAGCTCCAACCATATTAAAACTATTTCTTGATTAATGGGTCAGCCTTAAGCTTGGAGCATCGATTTGTTGTGCCACAGCCAAGGTTAATGTAAAGAGAGGTGCAGTTGGGTGCTATGTATATTGTTGCATACTTGTTAATGAGTTAACAACCCAATGATATATGCAAACATTCAATTAGTTGATAGCATAATGTAATAGTTACATATGTGTAATATGTAATCGGTATAATTACCTACCTTCATAGCTAAGAATAACTTGATGGACTCCAGCCATGGTTGTTCTTATCTATGGTTGGATATCAACCTATTTGGAGATGTTCCTACGATCTCCCGAATTGATAAAAAGGGTTATTCAATTCAAAAAATAAATAGGATTTAATTAATGTATATTGATGCATTCTTTATCATTCTCATCACATAACCTCAATTTGTATTTCTAGGATAATCATCTGATCATGTCTTCTCTGAATTTGTGTTCCATTTTGGACACCAATAAGTTAACTAAGGCCAAAAGGATTGAAAAGGCACCAAAAGGCACTTGCCATCACTACGGTAAGGAGGGCCACTGACGAAGAAATTGCAAGGTTTATCTTGAGTCCTTGAAGAAGAAGGCATTCGATGCCCCATCCTCTTCAGGCATCTTCGTTATTGAATGTCACTCTATTTCCTCGTACACCTGAGTACTTGATACTGGGTGTAGCTCACATATATGTAATGACATACACGGGCTAAGGAATAGAAGAAGACTCGTCAAGGGAGAAGCGAATTTGCGAGTTGGAAATGGAGCAAAGATTGCTGCTATTGCCATCGGAACATATTTGCTAAAGCTCCCTACTGGACTTGTCTTAGAATTGGATAATTATTATTTTGTTCCTTCGTTAATAATGAACATTGTATCTATTTCATGCTTGAATGAAAAGGGTTACCATTTAACTTTTAGTAACAATTGCTTTTACATAACTTTAAATGGTGTTGTTTATGGGACCGGAACTTTATGCAATGGTATCTACACGTTAGATTTATCCGGTGACATTTTCAATATCGAAGTTAGCAACAAACGTGCTCGAATAGATAATCAAATAAACTCCTATACGTAGCATTGTCATCTTGGCCATGTAAGCAAGAAACGCATGACCAAATTACACCGATGTGGAATTCTGGAATCATTTGAACCTGGTTCATTTGATATATGCGAATCATGCTTAAAAGGCAAGATGACCAAATTACCATTTTTCAAAAAAGGTAAACCAGTGGGAGAATTGCTTGGTCTAATATATACTGATGTATGTGGACCAATGTCAACTCTTGCACAAGGAGGCTATAGCTACTTCATTACCTTTATCGATGATCACTCACGATTCGGGTATGTGTTCTTAATGAAACACAAATCTGAAGCTTTTGAGAAATTCAAAGAGTTCAGAAGTGAAGTAGAGAAACAGCTTGGCAAAAGTATTAAGATACTTCGATCCGATCGGGGTGGTGAATACTTAAGTCAAGAGTTTCAAGATTATCTTAGGGACAATGGGATATTGTCTCAATGGACTCCGCTATATACACCACATCATAATGGTGTATCTGAGAGGCGTAACCGAACCTTGATGGACATGGTTAGATCTTTGATGAATCATGTAACTCTTCCAAAATCCTTTTGGGGCTATGCGCTTAAGACAGCTGTTTACTTGCTAAACAGAGTCCCGACCAAGGTAGTCTCTACTACTCCATATGAGACGTGGAATAGTAAGAAACCTCATTTATCTCACCTAAAGATATGGGGTTGTCCTGCTTATGTAAAGCGGACTGTATCAGACAAATTGGATGCTAAGTCTGATAAATGTCTATTTATTGGATACCCTAAGGAAACGAAAGGTTACCAATTCTATCATTCCTTGGAACAAAAGGTGTTTGTTTCAAGGCATGCTGTATTTCTAGAAAAAGAATTTCTTTTACAAGAAAACAGTGGGAGTAGCATTGAACTTGAAGAAGTTCAAGAAACTCTAATAGACATTACAGAGACACCTAGTCTAGACCCACAACCAATAACTCATAATGATGAGCTATCAGTTGAACCTAAAACGACACCACTTCTTCGTAGGTCTGATAGGACACGCAATATTCCAGAGAGATACGGATTTCTCATAAGTGAATCGAACGACGTGTTACTCATTAACGATGACGAACCTATCAGTTATGAAGATGTTCTGAAAAAATCAGAAAGGGATAAATGGCTTGAAGCCATGAAGTCGGAAATGGATTCCATGTACAAAAATCAAGTATGGGACTTGGTTAACCCACCTGAAGGGATTAAGCCCATAGGGTGCAAGTGGATTTTCAAGAAGAAAACCGACTTTGAAGGTAATGTTGTTACCTTTAAGGCTAGATTAGTGGCAAAAGGATATCGTTAGAAACAAGGAATTGATTATGACGAAACCTATTCGCCAGTAGCTATGCTAAAATCCATTCGGATGCTCCTGGACATAGCAGCTCATTATGATTATGAGATATGGCAAATGGATTTGAAAACAACTTTCCTTAATGGAAACCTGCTTGAGAATGTATACATGGTACAACCTGAAGGTTTCACATCGGTTAATACCAAAGTATGCAAGCTTCGATGATCCATATATGGATTAAAGCAAGCATCCAGGAGCTGGAACATCCGTTTTGATGAGACAATCAAAGAGTTTGATTTCTCACAAAATCCTGATGAACCTTGTGTGTACAAGAAGGTTAGTGGGAGTGCAGTCGTATTCCTAGTGTTATATGTCGATGACATATTACTTATAGGAAATGATATATCAGTCTCACAGTCAGTTAAAATTTGGTTGTCCAAAACTTTCTCCATAAAAGACCTGGGAGAAGCAACCTATATCCTTGGAATTAGAATCTATAGAGATAGATTAAAATGGTTGCTTGGTCTTTCGCAGTCTACATATATAGACTGTAACGCCCGCCTTTCCCCCCACCTTATGATGTGGCGAGGAAGGCGTCGTTACGCTAAACATACATGGACTTAAAGAACATCTTAATGCAGCGGAATCAATTTTTTTTCCTAAACATGCCTTTAACCATGCAACTAATACATGAAACATTCATACATGCCTAAACTTGTCATTCATAGACTTACATGCATAGCAACATGACCTAACCGTTCCATAACTTATTCATCATAATCATAAGTAGCAGGTAACTTATCCATAAACATAGCATCATGAGTCTTAAGTCATTCATCAAGCATAACCATTATAAACGTAACATAAAAATCTAAGGAGGCGTTTCCAAACCCCAAGACATGCGACATATGTAAATAAGAGGAATCCTTCTGCCAAGTCACTGCTACACACACACATGCTTCTGCCTCTCCTGCGGCTTCCCTTAATAGCATCTTGCTTGTTCTGCGGTACGAGGAAAATAAAACTATAAGCACATAGGCTTAGTAAAACCCCTTTCCTACTCACTAAAACCATGCGTCGCTTAAACATAAACATATCAAGTATCTGACGTAACATAACTTCGAACATAAGCATAAGCATAGTCATGGCATGAGTCATAAGCATATGAACAACTAACATAGCATGATTCTTAACATCACCATAGATCTACAACCTACTTAGCATGACATAAATCTTAACATACATGAACATGAAACATACATACGTGGGCATGAAACATACTTATATATGGCATAATTCTTAGCATACATGAACATAAGACATACTTATCATAGCAAAATTCTTAGCATACATGAATATAAGGCATACTTATCATAGCATAATTCCTAGCATACATGAACATAAGGCATACTTATCATAGCATAATTCCTAGCATACATGAACATAAGGCATACTTATCATAGCATAATTCTTAGCATACATGAACATAAAACATACTTCTTCATGGCATAATTCTTAGCTTACATGAACATAAAACATACTTATCATAGCATGAGAATAAAATGTACTTACCCTGGCGCGATGCACAACTTGGATGTATGCATGAGTCAAATGCATGTACTACATAAGGATGCTTAATTTTAAAATCATACTTTTAAATGCTTAACATAATCATAATATCATTGGGGTCCCCGGCTTGTACCACATCTATACATCATAAGCGCGCATCCCTAAGTAAATATGAGGTAGCTAGCCTCAACCAACTAGGGTAAGGACAGCATAGTCGGTAGTCCTAGAACCGGGGCGTTCTTAAGGTGCCCATCCCTGTTGCACAGCTTCGGTAGTGCCAGAACCGTGGACAGCTTCGGTAGTCCAGAACCGAGGCGTTCTTAAGGTGCCCATCCCTTGGACCCTTACTTCAGTCCGGTACAAGCCTCATACATAAAAAAATAAACATGCATGCTTCATCATTCATACTTGTCATTCATACTTGTCGTTCATACTTATTTCATATCATCGTTATGCCTTCATCATTCATACTTATCATTCATACTTAAGGCATAACCATCATCTTCATTCATACTTATCATTCTTTATTCATATAACAAGACATACATGCATAATCATGTTTCCCAGCCATAACATTATCTTGGTTCGTAAAACTTGCATGATCATAACACATAAATAGACATGTACTTCATACATGATGCATTTCATCTAGCATACATAGTCCTAGTATTCATCATAAAGCATGGATGGTAAGCTACATATTTACATGACACATACTACTAGGGTTCATGGCATTCATCATAACACATGCATATACCTTCATGAATCATAAATCCATTATAAGCATTTATCAACATACATGCATCATTCTATTTATCATAACATAAGCATCTATCATCATACATGCATCATTTTATTTACCATAACATACTCCTACATCAATTACATGTATCCATGGTGTATGATCTAAATATTCATGATTAAAACAAAATCCTAAAATCAACCATGCAAAGTCATGTTATATAACACATAAACTATGATTTTAGTCACATGGAGACCCTTACATCATGCTTAACAATGTAGTAGCATCATGGTAACTTATAAACATGCATTCTTGAGACCTTAACCCAAACCAAACCCTAGGTTTGGGTCTTGGCTGAAAGTCCTAAAGGACTATGGGTCCATGGAAAATTTGCCTAGATCATGATTAACATCCCTTACTTACATATCATGCTATAGAAAAATCATTTAAACCCTTGATTGGACTTAACCCCAAGCCCTAGGCCTAAGGCAAGGGTTGGCCGAAACCCTAGAAGGGTAACAAGCCCATGGAAAAGTTCATTTAACACCATTCTTACCCATAAGGTATCATAAGAAACATATTAATCATGCTTGGAGAGGTTGGAGTTTTCCCCTAGCCCCTTGACCTTGATGTGGCCGAAACCCTAGAGGGTTATTAGGGTATCAAAAATTTCCCTAGATCATATTCTATGCCTTACATAACATCATGAAACATTTAAGAGCACAAAGGAAAATTTACATCATCCCTAAGCCCAATCAATAGCCTTGGCCGAAACTTCCATAAGCCCTAATCATGGATTTTGCCAACATATCATGCCAACAAAACTTAGATCATGATAAATATCTTGAAAACCATCATACCACAGGTGAGGGGGGTTTTACCTTCCTTGATCTTGCTTACAAACTTTGAATAAAAGATAACAAGAGAACCTCCTTGTCTCTAAACTCTCCTTAGTCCTTGTATCCTTGTAGGGGGGGCCTTAGATCTTCAAGATGGGGCTTATGTGAATTTTTTTCCAAGGGAGAAGAGGGCTTGAAGTTTTCGGCTAGAAGGGGAGGAAGAAGAAGTGAAGAGGAGAAGGGAAGTTGTAACTTCCTTGCCCACTTTATACCACTTTAAAAGGGGTAAATGAAGAGTCATGATGTCTCTTCTCTTGGTGACTCTTCATTTTTCCCAAGCCTTAACTATGATCCACTTCATTCCCTCATACCACTCCCTTGCTAGGTGAATTGGTTAGTGCATGCTTGGTTGTACAAGAGGTCCAAGGTTCAATCCTTGGTGCATGCACTAATTTTTCTATTTTTTTATTATTATTATTTTTATTTTATTTTCTATTATTTTTTGAAAATTCCTTAAAAATTCCCCCATAATTATGTTAATATTTCTCATTAAAATCCATCTATTTTTATATTAAATTTTACCTAAAATCCACCCATAATAATGGCACTAGAAAGCCTATATAAGGCCCCTTAGTACTTAGTTTCTCAATTTAAATGAGAAAACCATGGGTTTTTAGGCTAAGGTTCGTACTAATATTTCTAGGCCCTTCGGAAAATTATCTAGACATGCTTAATATTTTAAAGAAAATGTTAAGAAAATTTTCCGGGTCGTTACATAGATCGAGTGCTAGAAAGGTTTAGCATGTCGGAATCCAAGAAAGGTTACCTTCCCATCAGGCATGGGATCAACCTTTAGAAGTCTATGTGTCCACGCATAGAAGACGAGAGGATTTGCATGAATAAGATTCCTTATGCATCCGCGATAGGATCTATCATGTATGCTATGTTATGTACTAGGCCCGATGTATCGTATGCTCTGAGCGTCACAAGCAGATACCAGTCTGATCCAGGAATGGATCATTGGGCGGCTGTCAAGACAATCCTCAAGTACTTAAGAAGAACTAAGGATGTGTTCCTAATATATGGAGAAGGTGATATGATAATACGTGGGTATATAGATGCCAGTTTCCAGACAGATAAGGATGACTCCAAATCTCAGTCCGGATACGTATTTATTTTGAATGGAGGCGCAATAAGTTGGAAGAGTTCCAAGCAAGACACCGTAGCAGATTCTACCACGGAAGCGGAATATATTGCAGCTTCGGAAGCAGCAAAGGAAGCAGTCTGGATCAAGAAGTTTGTCTCAGAACTTGGTGTGGTTCCAACCATTGATGAAGCAATACCGGTTTATTGCGACAACAATGGAGCTATTGCACAAGCGAAGGAACTAAGGTCTCATAAGCGATCCAAACATGTGCTTCGCCACTATCATTTGATCAGAAAGATTATAACTAGGAATGATATACAAATTGAGAAAATTCCCACTAAAAGGAATTTAGCGGATCCTTTAACTAAGGCCTTGCCTCATAGCAAGTTTGAGGGTCATGTTAGAGCCTGTGGTATTGGATACCGTGGTGATTGGCATTAGGCCAAGTGGGAGTTTGTTAGTGATATGAGAAAAGTGTCCTAAGGCAATCGCCTTATGATTGTAATAATTTATTTTAATAAATAAATATTTACGATTTGAGTATACATGTTTATGTATTTGATTGAGATCTTAAACTCATTTACTGAATGTCCGCAATACAATTCACAGCATGAGAGAATTTGTGATGAATTCACAACTAGTGATTATCTCTACATGTGTAATTGTGAAGTATTGAAATTGTCCCTAGTCGATGAATTGATAAATACGGACACTATCAATTCTGTTGAGACTAGCATGAGTTATTCTCTAATCAGCTGATTCTCACTGGCTGGTGACATTGGGATGTCCGGAGATAAACATGAATTCTAGTTAAGGGAATTAGTTCATTGAAGTGACTGACTGTAAAACTTCATATGGTAGTCTATATATAGATATGTTAATGATGTTCTTACTGCAGCTTAAGTACGATGTTCCTTTGACTTGCGGTGTTCAAGTCATCTTGGTCATGGAGACTTATACTTTGACATCTTATGCAAGCATCTCCAAGGAGGTGTGGACTCAGGATGATTGGGTATAAGCCGAAGTGCCCGAAGATGTTTGAACAGCCTACAAAGGATTCACCATTCCTTGCGAGGAGATGTATACCCGAGGCCTATCGTCGGATTGTTACTCGAAGCCTCTGGCTAGAGTATGACATGTTCAGAGTATGAAACTCTTAAATACATGAGAGTAATTAGAATCCGTAGGACGAGAAAACGTTACTTGGGCTAGGTGTGACATAGTCAGCCTAGTGGGGACTGACACACATAGACCATGTCCTGAACCAAGTGGGTATAAGATGGTGAAGGGAATGGGGCACGATTCATTATAGCTGCTGAAGGGTTTCAGAATTGTTTCTGAGGTCAACCGTTGATCTTTCGATTAATTGGGGATCATGATGTACTACTAGGTGCCACTCATGATCATTCTATAATTGATTAATTATAGACGGCCAACATAAATCGAAAGCCTATTTAGTCACACGCACTACGAGTAATCCGAGGGATTTAAAACGAGTTGAAAATTGGATTTTCCAATCAAGAGAGATTAGGTTTGGTTAAGCCAAACGATAAGTCGAATCTGAATTTTTCAGAGATGCATCGGAAGCGTAAAATGGCTAAGACTTTTGATGACTTAATAGATGAATTAAATGAGTTTAATTCATTGGGGCGTGGCTTGGTTGGGAGAGAACCAAGTTTTTGGTTCAATTTATAAAATAAACCAAGTGTGGTTTGTTTTATAAAATTATGGATGATATAAATTTTTATATAATAAACCAAGGTTTGGTTTATTTTTCATGGAAATTAAAATGAACCATGGATTGGTTTATGCTATTTTATAAAATCAATCATGGATTGATTTACCATGATAAGAAAATTTATTCCATAAGAAAAAAGGAGACTTGGTCGGTTTTTATCATGAATTAAAATATGATAAAACTTGGCATGATGGAATAAGTCATAGAAAATTTATTCCATAAGAAAAAAAAGAGACTTGGCGGTTGAGAGGCCACTATATAAAGGACCCAAGGCAAGGCTTGGAAATCAATTGAAGTATTCTTGCCTGGGCTCTCTCCCTCTCCTCCCGTCTTTCTCTTGGCCGGTCACAAGGCTCTTCTCCCTTCTTGTTGCCATGAGCAAAAGGAGAAGCACCGAGGCGACGAAGTTCTTCCATTGGGACGATCTTCCTCTCCGGCCATTATCACCTTGGGATTGGGCGCAAGTCATCTTCCTCCTTCTCGCCGGAATTGTGATTCCAGCCAACCTTGGTAGTGAGTTTTTCTAATGTGATTACTTCTCTCTTGGTTTTCTTGTTGCGTTCTCGGAGAATCTAGTAGTTCTCGAGAACACAAAACTCGTGGCTTTGCGAAGTCTTCCCGAAGATACTTGGCGTGGACGCGAATAGAGGCGGAGCTTCCGAGGGACGCTTACGGTTGGATCTCGTCCCTTCCTTCGAGTTACGCGAGGTAATACATAAATTAGTTTACGTTTCTGTAAAATTTTAAATATATGATCATGTCTACACAAGATAAAGTTGCATGCTTAGATGTGTGGTTAAATAATTTGAGAAATTATTTATGTTAAACCATCCGCTGCACGTAATTAATTTTAAAATTACGAACCTGCATCCATGTCAACATACACCTGGTCCCAACAGGGCACCCCAGTGTCCCGGGCGCCCCCGTTAGCTCCGAGCCCTATTTTGAAGGGATAAGGGCTGACCGAGCTACGGATAGGGGTTTGCGGATCCAGAGGCATGTGGAGGGCGCCCCCGACGTCCAAGGCACCCCAGGTGCACTATAAAAGGGGTTCGACCCCCAAGGCTTCAGAACACACTTTTCCAACGCCCCAATGCCCTTCGCTCAAGCGCTCTGCTCCGGAAACTTCTGATCTCGAGGTTCTAGAGCCGACGATGACCCTACGCACCAATGTACGATCCACACCAGGTGTCGGTAACGAAGAGTTCAATTATTCCTTTTACTGCAATACTACTGTACAATTCTCTGTAAACCTTTGCGCATTATAGAATTGCCCGCGGTAAACGGTCAAGGACCGTGGGCCTTGGAGTAGGAGCCGACCGCGACTCCGATCCAAGTAAATCCTTGTGTTCGTGTGTGTTTTTATGTTAATTTTCCGCTGCGCATTCTCTCTCTAATCTGAAACCATTTTACGATATTCACCCCCTCTATCGTATTCTCTCGATCCAATAAGTGGTATCAGAGCGGAGAAGCTCGAATTTGGTGCAACCACCAATTTGAGAGTTTTTCGGATTTTTTTGTGAAATAATTTTTTTATTTTTTTATTTTTTTCGATCAAATTTTTATCGTTAATCGAGTTTGGTGCAACACCACTCGATAATTTTCTTTTTTTTCCCGCACTGCTAATCCAAGACCAAGTCTTGGGACGTGTTCCCCCCCACTCTTTTCAATAAAATTCTAAATGGCCATGCAAGAGGGCTTCAGTACCGCCAGACCACCACTCTTCAGTGGGGAGGATTTCTCCTACTGGAAGAGTCGAATGGAGGTCCACCTGAAAACTCAGGTGGACATGTGGATAATTATCCAATCCGGTCTGGAAATCCCAAGAAATTCTGAAGGAGTGCCACAACCCTACACCGAATGGGATGTTTCACTCAAAAAAAAAATCGAGGCCGATGCCAAAGCAACCCAGACACTCCAATGTGGCCTAACCAAAGAAGAGCTAAACCAAGTTGGTCCATTCAACAGTGCAAAGGAACTCTGGGATAAGCTAATTGAGTTGCACGAAGGAACGTCCGACACCCGAATCAGCAAGAGGGACCTACTACTGAACAAGGTATATACAATCAAGATAAACGACAGCGAATCTGCAGCTCAGCTCCATGCCAGAATCTAGGAGCTAATGAACGGTCTACACACAATCGGTCACAAGGTAGAAAACCGTGACCTGATCAGGTATGCTCTTAACGCTTTCCCGAGAAACACTTTGTGGGCATCTATGGTAGATGCGTACAAAGTTTCAAGGGATTTATCTAAAATTAAATTAGATGAGTTGTTTTCTGAATTAGAATTACATGAGCAGACTAACTGCACCCTGGCCGAGAAAGGCATCACTTTTGTTGTAGGTAAAATTGAAAAAATGACCAAGAAAAAGCCTCAACCTGCACCCGAGTCTGATTCAGACACTGACTCAGAAGACAGCGAAGGAGATCGACTTAAGCTGGTCTGGCTTGCACGAAACTACTACAAGGAATTGAAGAATCAGTCCAACAGAAGAAAAGTCAGCCGAAAGAAGGAAGAACCAGCTGATCCTACAAATGAAAAGACCAAACCAAATGTGACCTGCTACGAATGCAAAAAGAAGGGTCACTACAAGAACGAATGCCCTAATCTGAAGGAAGCCAAGAAAACAAGATGGAAGAAGGCCCTTCAAGCAACGTGGGACGAGTCTTCCTCTGAAGAAGAAGAAGAAGAGGCCCCACAGTCGAATCTTTTCACCCTGACTGCATCGGAAGAAATCGAGACCGAGTCAGAATCGGAGCCAGACGACGGCAAACTCTCATTTTTAGAGGACAGCGAAATCACTGTAAGTGGGTTTTCTAAGAGTCAATTATCCGAATTAATTGTGTATCATTCTCGCGACTTGGCGAAGGCCAAAATCTGAGTTGAGTCCCTCTGACAGGAAGTAAAACTCCTTAAAGAGGGAGCTGACTCTAGATCCTTAACTGAGAAGGTTCAAGAAGGAACCTCTACTCAAGTTGAAAAACTTGAGAAAGAGAACTCCTCCTTGAAAACTCAAGTCAAGGACCTTAGAGCGTCCTTAGAACGGTTCACTTCTGGTTCCAAGGGTCTTGATATGATCCTTGGAAAACAGAAGTCGGTTCTAAATCGCTCCGGGTTAGGCTATCGAACCAAGTCTAGACAAAGATCATACTATGCTGTACTGAATCAGTCTAGATCTAAAGTTCAAGCATGGGTACCCAAACTATGCCTGAACAACCAAACTGGGTCAAATCAATATTGGAGCCCCAAGGACAAGATTCACATCTTGCCGAACCATTATCGTGGCTTTAGTCCAGGGGGAGCCAATTTAAAAACAATTTTTATATAAATTGTTTTTCTTATTGTAAAATTGCATGATTACGTGTTTATTTATTTTCTGCAATTTATCATGCTTAGATTTAGGACTGGTTAGATTAAGGACTGAACCAATTAACTGAAATTTGATCAACCTAGTATTTGGTGGCGGTGAGATGATAGTACGTTAGGGAAGCCTCTTCTAATAAGATCAAGTATACACTACTTGGTCTCTTTAGACTGGTGAAACTAGCCGAAGCTACCGATCCAAGACCCAAACTAGTTAGACCAGAATTTTTCAAAAGGTAATTTTGAAAATGAAATTTCATTAAAAGGCTTTGTCAAGGAAAGGGTTGATGATCCAATAAGGCTACGGCCAAAGAAGGCCTAGTGCCTCGCCAAGACCTGGAAGCCAATTTTTGAAATTCAAATTCAAGTTACTTCTTATCAAATTCGAATCTAACACAAATTTTTAGTTAATTGTAGATTCAAACACTCTTTTTCAAAATAAATTCAAAACAAATTGCTTTCAAAATTAATTTAACTTTTTCAAAATTAATCATGATTTTTCAAAATAGCTTCTTATTTCTACGAAAACCTGTCTCACAAAAACCCATAAGGCTAACGTGATTGATAACTCTAGATTGGGTGAGACAGACTAGGCTGTGAAAATCAATTTAGGCTATCCTTAATTCTAATTGGATCCAAATCAACAAAACTCTTTATGTGTAGGAACATAAAGATTTGGACTAATGGATGTTGGATAGCGGATGCTCCAGACACATGACTAGGGATAAATTGAAATTCACCAAACTCAAGTTCAAGAACCTAGGCTCAGTAGCATTTGGCAACAATGCTACACTCAAGGTGATTGGGTCAGGTAACATTGAACTTAAATCGGACTTTGTTATTAAAAAGGTTCTTTTGGTTGAAGATTTTAAATTTAACTTGCTTAGCATAAGTCAATTATGTGATACTGGTTATGTAGTCACCTTCACCAACTCTAACTGCCTAATTAGAAACTTGCAAGACTCAGAAATCATGCTTAAGGACTCTAGGAAAAATAATGTTTACACTATAAACCTACCCCTAGTACCTAAATGCATGTTAACCCAGTTAGAAGAATCAAACCTCTGGCATAGGAGATTAGGTCACACTAATCTAAGATTAATTTCAAAAATCACCCAACTTGGTCTGATTAAAGGTATACCTAAAATTAAGAACCCTGAAAACTTAATATGTAAATCATGCAATCAAGGTAAACAAACCAGATCCAATCACAAACTAATTCAATCTGATCTAACTCAAACCACACTTGAGCTCCTACACCTTGACCTATTTGATTCACATGGAGCCAAGTCACTAAGCGGAAATCGGTACTGCTTACTAATTAATGATGATTACTCTAGGTTTACCTGGGTTAGGTTGCTGAAGACCAAAGATAAAACCTTAAATCTATTTAGTGATCTTTGTAAGTTAATTGAAAATCAAAATGATACCAAAATCAAAAGACTTAGGAGTGATCACGGGGGAGAGTTTGAAAATCAACGATTCGAGGAGTTTTGTAAGGTAAATGGGTATATACACGAATTTTCGTGTCCTAGAACCCCCCAGCAAAATGGGATAGTTGAACGAAAAAATAGAACTCTACAGGAAGCCGCTAGGGCTATGCTCAATGAATTCAACTTAGCTAACCAATATTAGATAGAAGCAATTAGCACGGCTTGCTACATCCAAAATAGGGTCCTGATTAACAAACGACACAATAAAACAGCCTATGAATTATACTACCATAGACTTCCAAACCTACATTAGCTAAGGGTCTTTGGGTGCAAAGTCCATATCCTAAACACCAAGGACTACCTAGGTAAATTCTAGTCTAAGTCAACTCTAGGCATCTTCTTAGGATATTCAACAACAAGTAGAGCCTATAGGGTTTACAACAAACAAACTAAGAAAATTGAAGAAATAACAAATCTGATATTTGATGAAGAAGTTAACTCAAAATCTGATAATCCAGATCTAAATTCATCAAATACTGAAGATAATGAACAAACTATTGAACCTTTAATTGAACCCCTATGAACTAACTATTGAACCAACTATTGAGTCAATTGAACCAACAATTGAACCAACCCAAGTAGTTGAACCAAATACTAAACCAAACCGACCGGCTGGACCTAAGGTCGAACCAAGTTCTAGAAAAACTAAGAAACCCAGACTCAGTCACCCAACTAATCAAATTGTGGGTGATTATCCAACTTTAGGAGTCAGAACTAGGTCTTCCTATAGAAACCTTAGTCAGATTGCAATGATCTCAAAAATTGAACCTAAGACTATAGAAGAAGCCTTACATGATCCTGATTGGATCTTAGCTATGCAAGAAGAATTAGCCCAGTTTGAGAGGAACCAAGTCTGGGAACTAGTACCTAAACCTGAGGGCAAATCCATTGTTGATACTAAGTGGGTTTTTAGGAATAAGCTAAATGATCAAGGAGAAATAGTGAGAAATAAAGCCCGCTTAGTAGCTAAAGGATTCAGTCAAATAGAAGGGTTAGATTATGATGAAACCTATGCTCTAGTAGCTAGACTTGAGTCCATTAGGATGTTGTTAACCTTTGCATC
Organism: Boesenbergia rotunda; assembly: GCA_024364735.1. Taxonomy (NCBI): domain Eukaryota; kingdom Viridiplantae; phylum Streptophyta; class Magnoliopsida; order Zingiberales; family Zingiberaceae; genus Boesenbergia; species Boesenbergia rotunda. The sequence goes on from JAGFNQ010010028.1 coordinate 20,036, forward strand.
CTATAAAGGATTTAAACTCTACCAAATGGATGTAAAGTCAGCTTTTCTAAATGGATTTATTAAGGAAGAAATTTATGTAGGACAACCCCCTAGTTTTGAGGACATAGAAAGACCTGACCATGTTTACAAACTCACTAAAGCACTTTATGGACTAAAACAAGCACCTAGGGCCTGGTATGAACGCTTATCAACCTACCTAATTTCTAAAGAATTTAAATAAGGACAAATTGACTCAACCCTATTTATTAAGACCTTAGGAAAAGAAATCTTTATTGCCCAAATCTACGTCGATGACATAATCTTTGGGTCCACCAACTCAAACTTCTTAAAAGAATTTGATAAACTAATGGAAAATGAATTTGAAATGAGCTTAGTTGGTGAGCTCAACTTCTTTCTAGGGTTACAAATCAAACAAACTAGGGATGGAAACTATGTCCATCAATCCAAACATGCTAAGGAGTTAATAAAGAAATTTAAAATGGATAACTCTAAAAGCATAAGTACCCCCATGGCCACAAATGTAAAAATAGATAGTGACCCTGATGGTAAACCAGTAGATCTTAAACTCTATAGAAGTTGATTGGAAGCCTACTGTACCTTACAGCCAGCAGACCTGATTTCCTTTTTGCTGTAGGAATGTGTGCTAGATACCAAACCTGTGCTAAGGAAACACACTTAGCAACCCTAAAAAGAATACTAACATATGTTAAGGGCACCCTAAATGTAGGGATTTGGTATCCTAGGACCTCAACCTTTGACTTGTCAGGATACTCGGATTTTGACTATGCTGGTTGTAAATTAGATAGAAAGAGTAGAAGTGGAAGCTACCAACTGTTAGGAAATAGTCTAGTAAGTTGGTGCAGTAGAAAACAACACTGTGTTTCTCTATCCACAACTGAAGCTGAGTATGTTGCCTTAGGAGAGTGTGTAGCACAACTCTTATGGATGATGCACACTCTTAAGGACTTCCAGCTTAACTACACCCAAACTCAAGTCTACATTGACAATATAAGCTTAATTAATCTAACTAAGAACCCAATTCAACATTCCAGAACTAAACACATAGAAGTTAAACACCACTTTGTAAGAGATCATGTAGCCAGGGGTGAGATAGTCCTTAAGTATGTAGACTCTAAATCTAACTTAACTGACATATTCACCAAACCCCTACCTGAGTCTGAGTTCAGCTCACTAAGAAGGCAGTTAGGGTTATGCTTGGTAGAATAGGTTTAATCTACTTCTGTGGTTCTTTTAAAACTGTTTTATTGCGTATCAGTTTCTACTTAATTTGAATTTTTTTTTTTCATTTTTAAAATCAATTTTTTTTTACATAGTTTTTTTTTTGAAAAACTACCCCCTTTAAAACTAGGGCTTTTTTCAAAAATGGACTTAGCCTAGGCCCTAACCCTAGAACTGCATGCACCTATAGATCTAGAAACCAGCATCTCACAAGTACCTTAGGGTACTTTTGATTGATAACCTAGAATGGGTTGAGATGATTAGGTCTTTGCCTTAATTCAAGATGCTTTAAGTCAGTGCATCTGCAGTAATTGGGGCACTAAATATAAATTATACAGTAATCAAGTTAAGTGTCATGTTTAGAAAATCTAACTTGAACAGAACTCTTAACTTGACTAACCCTAGCAAAAACTACTATTTATAACAGTTAGTAAGTAGCTAATTGGGTTAGACAGGAACCGAAAAAGATAATTCAAATTGATTTGGTTCAGTTTATATCTTGAATTGGTTCAGTACAACACATCATTTTTTTTGCTATATTCGTTTGCTATAATTTTTTTTTTGATATATGGCAAAGGGGGAGAGATTGGAAAGGAGAGAAGGTTTAAAAATTTTCTCAAATTCAGATTCAAAATTTTCAAAACTTTGTTTATCCTTTCTTCAAAAAGTACTTGATCTAGCTGTTTTCAAAACTGTTTCTAAGTACTTGATCCAGCTGTTTTCAAAACTGTTTCTAAGTGCTTGATCCAACTGTTTTCAAAACTGTTTCTAAGTACTTGATCTAGCTGTTTTCAAAACTATTTCTAAAGTGTTTTCTCAGAAGATGTTTAGAAGAGTTTTCTAAAGTGCGAAAACAAAAACTTCTAAAGTATAAATACTCTAAGTACTGAAAAATTAATTCCCTTTTAGACTTACAAATTTTCCAAGTGCCCAACTAAATTTCTTTTAGAAATGTTTTCTAAACCTTCTTTTAGAAAAAGCTATAAGTGTTGAAAAATCAATTCTATTTTTCAGACTTAAAATTTTTTTTTAACCCTATGAACTTTTGAAAAATCTAGGGGGAGATTCCTTCCAGGGGGAGGAAACTAAATTGGAATTTTTACCTGGTTTAAACTTAACTTTTTGAACCGGGTTGCCATAAATCAAAAAGGGGGAGATTGTTGGTGCAAGAAGCACCTAAGTCGAACCTGAGTTTTGATATTGGCAAAAGGGTTCAAAAGTTAAGTATTATCTGTGTTCTAATGTGTTCATTAAGTGTGCAGAAAGAAGTCCTAGCGAAGGACTGAGGACTGCTAGGCAGCAAAAACCTAAGACCTGGCGAAGGACTGCTAGGCACCTAGCGAAGGGCTGCTAGGAGTCGAAGGACTGGCGAAGGACAGTTAGGCACCAGGCGAAGGACTGCTTGGTACAGAATCCCTAGCGAAGGATTGCTAGGCACCGGGTGAAGGACTGCTTGGTACCCAAGACCTGGCGAAGGGCTGCCAGGCACCTGGCAAAGGGCTGCTAGGAAAAAGTCCAACCGGAGGAGCCGGTTGGCAAAAGGTAAACTCTCCTGAGAGGAGTAGGTGACGACGCGTTCCCCGTAGAGGGAATAGTAGGCGTCGGTTCGACCTAAGGTTCCATTTGGGAGACCCAAAGTCAGAACCAAGACAGCTATGACTGTAAAATTATCTAACACTCTTACCTTGTTGTTTTGGAACTAACCCTGGATGCAGGATCAAAGGAACGAGTTTCTGCAGCTCAGAACGCCCCAAAGGAGAGGGGCAGTAGTTGGGCTGGGCGCCCTGGAGGTCCCAGGCACCCCCAAGGTCAAAACAAACAACCAAACAAAGAGTTGCTTCGAAACTGCTCTAAGCAGGGCGCCCTGAGTCAATCCAAGAAATGAACCGAAGCAAAAATCAAACCGTGAAGCATGTTGACCGAGTCATGCAGGGCACCCCCGGCAGCTAGGGCGCCCCCAGTAGCCAGGGAGCCCCCAGTGTCTCGGGCGCCCCCGTTAGCTCCGAGCCCTATTTTGAAGGGATAAGGGCTAACCGAGCTGCGGATAGGGGTTTGCGGATCCAGAGGCACGTAGAGGGTGCCCCCGACGTCCAGGGCGCCCCTAGGTGCACTATAAAAGGGGTTCAATCCCCAAGGCTTCAGAACATACTTTTTCAATGCCCCAACGCTCTTCGCTCAAGCACTCTACTACGAAAACTTCTGATCTCGAGGTTCTAGCGCTGACGACGACCCTACGTACCGAAGTACGATCCACACCGGGTGTCGGTAACGAAGAGTTCAATTATTCCTTTTACTGCAATACTACTGTACAATTCTCTATAAACCTTTGCGCATTATAGAATTGCCCGCAGTAAACGGTCAAGGACTGTGGGCCTTAGAGTAGGAGCCGACCGCGACTCCGAACCAAGTAAATCCTTGTGTTCGTGTGTGTTTTTATGTTAATTTTTCGCTGCGCATTCTCTCTCTAATCCGAAACCATTTTATGATATTCACCCCCCCCTCTATCGTATTCTCTCGATCCAACATTAACTACAGAGGCAGCTGAGTTGGAGGTTGTATCTGATTCATTTTCAGTTGTAGATGATTCTACAGGTGTAGGGGATTACACTGAGCCCCAGGGATCACCTACATTGATTGATATATCAGGAGATTTAGAGGATAGGTTTGAGAGTGTAGGGGATTGCACTGAGCCCCAGGGACCACCCATATGTACTGAGCAGTCAAAGTTAGAGTTGAAACCATTGCCAAAACATTTAGAGTATGCTTATTTGCCAGAAAGTATAGGGACTTGCATGGTGGGAGCAAGGACCCAAGAATCACTTCTTATAGTTGAATGCCCACCAGAACCTGAACCTAAGGTGGAGCCTTTACCTGACTAGGAGGAGGCCATAGATACTTCTACTCTTATTGAACCTTCAGGTATTCTTCAGCACGACAAGGTAAGTATTTCTCCTAATTTTATAGAAAACTCATAGAGGTACCTAAGGTTGATTTTATTGGTTGTGATGCATTTCTTGATACATTCTATGTAGAGATTGTTTGTATTTCATTTCTTTCTTACCCTGCATGCGTGCGGGAGGTATTTTCTTTTCATGGTTTTGCAGGGTGCTATAGACTTCTTGAGTGGGTGCTCCAATTAAATAGCCTCCAACCTCCCGGAAGGACTTCCAAAGAGTATATAGTGGGAGGAGTGGAGTTTACTTTGATTTGTAGCAATTCACCCCGAGAGTGGATTTTGCACCTTAATCGTCTCCGAGCACCGGGACATACTTATGAGAAGTTGATGAGAGAGAGAGCAATATGCTATGATCTTGATCATGTGAGGATAGCTCTCTCGACTACCCAAACCACCCCACTGCCTAGATGGATGTTACGTGCTCTCTACCCAACATGAAGGGGTGTTTTTATCTTTCTTGCACTTCTCATTACATTGTATATATCATTTTTATATTTTCTAGCCATAATTTTTCCTTTACAATGAGTTCTTCTAATAATGCTTAGGTAGTGTAGAATAAATAAAGAGTCATTGTAGATATCATTTTATTCCTTTTGGCATCTTGTTTCATGCATGAGTTGAAATAAATGTATTTCTTCTAGATTTTCTCTATATCATATTAGTGTCCTTTGAAAGTGAATTAAATTTGGTTGTTAAAACTTAGGATTTGAGCCAATGGATGAAAATTCTTGGATACTTGAGTACTACTTAGTTATGGACTCTAGATTGATGACTTGAGATGAATTCTTTTTACCTAGTGAGGATTTGGCCTAATTTTTGTGATACACACATGTGATTGTACTCTAGAACTTGCTTAGGTTCTTTCAAAACTATATTTCTATGATTGGACCACATTTATAGAGGTGAATCATTTTGTTTCCTTTCTCATATCATTTTTGCAATATTGTTTGTTAATCTATTCTATATTCTATTTTCCTTCCCATATATTTCTGTTCATAACTCTATTTTCCATGGATTTGGATGCTTTTGATTGTTCTTGATGTTACTTTGCCCGAGACGGACAAAAGGTTAAGTGTGGGGGAGGTTTTGGTTGTTTTGAATGCTAGAAAAGTGATGCATGAACTTTATTGAGGAATCTATCAAATATTGAGGATAATGGAAGCATTTGGCAACCAATAAGCAAAAGTGTGCCAATTTGAAGGAGTTGTGTATGAAGTGTGAGTCGTAAGAATTGGGAAGTGAAGGCTTATTCTCAATGCCATTAAAAAAAAATAAAAATCTGTGTTCAAGATGAAGTATTAAGTGGAAAAGAAATAGGAATAGAGATCAATTGAAGGTTGCAATTGGTGTGTCAATAAGTGTAGTTGCGTGCCAAGGGGGTTGCAAGAGTTGATAGTTGCAGAAAACAATAAGAACAAGGAAAGTTATCAAGTTGAAAAGTTTCATTGAATCAAATATTGAGACACATTCCAAGTAGTGAACAAAGGATGATCACATTCCATATTATCAAGTTGAAAAGTTTTGAAAGTCTGAACATTTCATATTACTGTTATAACATGCTGAACATTTCAGATTCCATGAGTTGGAACTAGCCACTGCTAAGGATTTGGGGAATGGGTAGTGAGTATGATTGAGAAAAAAAGAAGAAGAAGGAAAACAGAATAGCAGTTTAAAAACAGAAAAAAAAGAAAGAAGGAAAAAACATGAAGTGTGTAACGCCCGCTTTTTTTTCTCCATAAAGCGGCGTTACGTTAACATGAGTAGGGTAGGTAGACATCATAAGGCAGCGGACTCACTTTAACTTTACTCATACATGCCCTACTACCATTCTTAACATAATGACATGGGAACTTGGCATATTGACTTCATACATAAGCATCATATCATGTCATACTTAACCTCACATCATAGAGTTCCAAAAGTTATTATTCAAGCATATAAGTAACCAAGGTAAAGTTCTAGCATAAACGGTAAACATATGGTTTCCTGGGCCAAGTCACTACCACACACATGCGTTCTTGCCCTCCTGCTGCTTCCTCATTGTCCCCTTGAATGATCTGCGGTATAAGGAAATAAGACTATAAGCACACAGGCTTAGTAAGACTCTTTCCTACTCACAAAAAAAACCATTCATCATTTCATAATGAGCACATGAAACATTAACATACTTGGTGCTCTACTTACAACATAACAACTTGAATCACTTATCATATACTTGACATGGCATGAACATAAACATAAGTGAACATTCCTAGCATGGCATGAGACATGGTATAAACGTAAACATAGTAAACATTCTAAGCATGACATGATACATGGCAAAAACGTAAACATAATAAACATTCTTAGCATGGCATAATACATGGTATAAACATAACATAATAAACATTCTTAACATGGCATAATACATGGTATAAACATAACATAATAACATTCTTAGCATGACATAATACATGGTATAAACATGTCTATAAGGTGTAAACCAACCTGTATGGCATAAACATAGGCATACTTCCTATCATAGCTGTAACACCCCAATTATTCCCATATGTAATGTTATGAATTCATGAAACATTATTATGAAATGTCATGATGGGCTTGGCTTAATGGGATTTGATGTGGATTAGTGCAAAATGTGATAAAAAGAAAGTGTAGAAAGGAGGAAGCAAGGATCGAACCTTGAACCTCCTAGTTACACTAACCATGTCTTAACCAATGCACCAAGAGTGTTTCGTGTTGAGGGAATAAGAAACGTGCTAGTTAAAGCTAGGGAAGTGAAGAGACATGTCCCTTCATGAGAATAGTATAAATAAGAGAGGAGGGAGGGAGAGGGAGAAAGAACTTCCATTCTTCTTCTTCCGCACTCTCCCCACCGAAACCTAGAAGCCTCTTCTCCTTTTCATTTTTCGAAAATACACCCTAGGGTTCTAACCCTAGGGAATTGGAAAGAAGAAGACCCCATCCAAGGATCTTGCCCTCTACTAGGGCCAAGGGTCCTAGAGAAGTTCTAGCAAGGGGAACTCTCACCCCTCCTTCAACCAAGGGTACCCTAAGGATTTAGAGAAGGTGAATTTCAAGCGAAAGGATGTAAGTATTCCCTCGCTTGCAGTGTAATTGTTGTTGCATGATTCCTTCTTCTTCTTCTTTTTTCGAAAATGGGAGTTGTCCCTTGTGGAAGTTTCGGCCACCCCCAAGGGGGAGGCCTTGGCTACTCCTTGATGCATGAGGAGACCCCTTGGGACTTAGGGTATATATATATGTTGTTTTCCCTTCATGTTGTGATGACAAAAACTAGGGTTGAACACCCTACACTTTCGGCCAAGGCATGAAGAATTTGTATCCTATGCTTAGTGTATTGCATGATAGTTATACAAGGTGTTTGTATAAATGTTTGGTTTCAAAAACCCAACTTTTCCCTACCCTACACTTTCGGCCAAGGCATGAAGAATTAGGGTTTAGGGTTGCATGATTATCCTATGATATATTCTATGCTTAGTGTATTGCATGATAGTGTATATATGGTGTTTGTATAAATGTTTAAATGGAATGCTTGATTGGAGAACTTAACTTTCCCTAGCATGTAACTTTCGGCCATGCATGAAACATTAGGGTTGGGAAGAATTAAATTAACCCATGAAGCATGCTACCACTTCCTATGATATGAATATGATTTATGTGACCAATCTTGTCACATATAAAGTATGTTTAAGTGGTTGAAATATGATGTATGTATGAGCATGTCTTGTAGCCCATGGGGCACCCTTATAAATTGCATGTGATGTGTATGTTAATATGCTTAAAAGGATACTCCACTAAGTATGGGATCAAGAGCACCCCTTATGTTGTGTGGTGTGTCCCTATGGGATCATGAGCACCCTTGAAGAGTGGTGTGTCCCTTGAGAGTGGATTTGGAGTACTCCTTAGCATATATGTAAAAGCATGATAAGTATTTTACTTTGAAAGTTGTGTACCCGACTCGGAAGGGGGTCGTTAAACAAATCCGGGGTACATGTTAACTGAAGGTCATGGCTCCGGTAGGACGGAAGGGTCCTGCTCTAATGGGTTGGTGGCTCGCTACCCCAATTCATTAGGGAACGCGCTTGATGTGGTACACAACTGGGCCCCTATATGATGTTAAAGTATTTTTAAGTAATACCTTTATGGAATTGTTTTGAAAACATTTATTATATGTGAAGGGTACGCTTAAGATACTTTATACTGCTTGCTTAGAAACTTTGATGTTTAGTATGCTATGATAAACTCATGCTTATGATTCATTATGTGTACATGTTGTATTCTTCCGTATGGATTTTTGCGAGTAGGACAAGATCCTTACTAAGCATTTGTGCTTACTAGTTTATGTGTTGTCTTATGCTGCAGATAAGGGTAAGGGACACTTAAACTAAAGGAAGAGGCAGGAGGGCTGAAGATGTGTGGGGTGGTGGCTCGGGAAAGAAAGATTCTTATATCTACTTTACTATGCTTATGTTGATGTTTCTTTGATAATGAATGTTAGTGATTAGGGTTGGTACTCTTGAATGTTAGTGATTACACTTGGATTACTCTTATACTCGATTATGTTTGATTATGTTGTGAGTTGAACTACTTGTGAACCTATCATGTTATAGGATAACTCTTGATTAAGATATTTCACATGATGTTTTAGACTTCCTTTAGACTCAATCTTATGAACTGTTATTATGCATGGAAACCTATAACTATGCTTCTAAATGATGTTCTAGGATGTGATTTCATGATGCCTTGCAATGGAATGTATAACCTCACTATCATGATTTATGTGTTACTGAACTTGCTATGCACCTACCATGTTCTAATCATTAAAGCATGATATCTGATTGGCATGCACTGACTAGTATGCTTAGCACTTGTAAATATCACTTGATAGTTTTAAACAAGCATGCTCAGTATTTAGTCCTTGCATTTTTTTTTTTTTATTTATTTTATGTTAAAATTATATGATTGATTGTACGTAACCCCGCCCCGAGAGTAGATATAAGGGCGGGCGTTACAAGTTGGTATCAGAGCAGGTTTCCCCTCCACTACACACACATCAAGCTTCATCCTGCCGCTTCCAAGTAAGAGATCCTAACCTCGCTTTACTTTGTTTCATGTACAGTAATGATTATATAGAGATGATTTATGCTTGCATAACAAGTGAAAGTAGTGTTAATTCTTATGTTAGTTTATTTATCACCTGTATGATAGATATGGCTAGAAGACGTAGCAATCGGGGTAATGAGACCGCACCCCCACCCGATATGATGCAGGTGATCACAGATCTGCAGCGCTAAGTCACTGAACAACAGTAGATAATAAACACTCTGATGACCCAGCAGGCGAACACTGCAACCCCGCAGGGAAGTCACAATGTGATACCCACTGAACCTCCAACTGCGCAGGCACCCCCGGACACTCCGGCCAGAGGAGTCCGACAGGAGGCCTATCTGATTCAGTGGCAGAGACTGAAGCCGGAAAAGTTCTCCGGCACCTGCGAACCCTGGGACGCCCAGGCCTGGCTCAAGACAGTTGAGAGCACAGTGGAATTATTAGACTAGCCCGAGCATGAGAAAATTAAATGTGTCTCGTTCTGCCTCACTGGCGACGCCAGGATGTGGTGGGAACGGGTCAAAGCTACAAGGTTAGTGGATCAGATGAAGTGGAAGGACTTCGAGTCCGAATTTCTGGAGGAATTCTTTAATATGCGCATCACAAACAGGCATTTTGATGAGTTCACTGAATTCCGGCAGGGAAATCTCTCAGTCAACGATGCCGTTAAGCAATTCAACCGACTGGCACGATTATGTCCGGAGATGGTCAGTACAGAGAAAGAAAGGGTCAGATTAATGCTCAAGATGCTCAGGCCCGAGATAGCTCTGAATGTAGCCGGCGGCGTTAATAGGCCACAGACTGCAGAGGAGCTGTTCAGTAGCGCCCTTATTACCGAGCATTATCTGAAGAATATTAACCAGCAGAACCAAGCACTGACCGCCAGCAAGAGTCAGAGTCAGTCGGGAGGTCAGAAACCTCAGAATAGCAACCCCCACTGGAAAAAGAACCACAACGGAAAGAGGAAGCCATGGAATAAATCTGCCAGTGGTTCAGCAGGCAAGAAGCCTAAATATCCCCCATGTACCACTTGTGGGAAGATGCATCTCGGGACATGCCTCTTAGGCGCCAGGAGATGCTTCACCTGCGGGAAGGAAGGACACATGGCCAGAGAGTGTCCTACTGCAGCTAAAGCACCTCAGCAGCAGCATGTTTAGTACAAAGGTGCTCCTCCCCAGCTACACCTGATGCAGGCATCTATAGATGGTACTCATATATGCCAGGGGAGATTAGAGGCCCCTCCTGCCACGACAAACGCCAGAGTTTTCTCTCTTACGAAGGAAGACGTGGCGACTGCCTCCACCGTTGTCACAGGTCAGATATTTATTTACAGTCAGTATGCTACTGCTTTATTTGACACTGGGGCAACACATTCGTTTATCTCTATGCAATATGCCAAAAGAAATGATATGTCACTGCAAGATTTAGACTGCAAATTTCTGACAACACTGCCCTCGGGTGAGGCGATGCCCTCTACCCAAATGCTATGTGCCGCACCGATCAGAATCGCGGATAGGGAACTCTACTGCGACCTGATAGTGCTTGATATGCCAGATTATGATGTGATATTGGGCATGGATTTCTTGAACAAATACGGCGCCTCTATCGAGTGCCGTAAACGAAAGGTTATCTTCTGACCTGAGGCGGGAATTCTATTTGAATTTATCGGAGAGCCGAAGAAGAGGACAAGCAAATTCTTATCGGCTATGAAAGCAAGGAAGATGTTAGAAAACGGATGCTCTGGGTTTCTAGCTCATGTGGTTGATACCAGTCCTACAGAGGGCCCGAAGCTAGAAGACGTCAAAGTCATATGCAACTATCCAGAGGTATTTCCCGATGACTTACCAGGGTTAGCACCTGAAAGAGATATAGAATTTGCAATTGAGTTAATTCCTGGTACTAACCCCATTTCTAAAGCACCGTACCGTATGGCGCCGACGGAATTAAAAGAATTACAGGGACAATTACAGGAGCTGCTTGACAAGGGACTCATCCGCCCTAGTCATTCTCCCTGGGGAGCTCCCATACTGTTCGTGAAAAAAGAAGGATGGGTCGATGCGAATGTGTATCGACTATCGGGCGCTGAACAACGTGACTATCAAGAACAGGTAAGAACATTATAGTAAAGTAATTTGCTGAAGTTCAAACCTAAATCATGTATGCACGATGTTAGGTACCCTCTACCCAGGATAGATGACCTGTTCGATCAACTGAAGGGAGCCACGGTTTTCTCTAAAATTGACCTGAGATCTGGTTATCACCAAGTCAGGGTGAAAAAGGAGGATATACCGAAGACGGCTTTCCGAACCAGATACGGACATTATGAGTTCGTAGTTATGCCATTTGGAGTTACCAATGCTCCAGCTATGTTTATGGACTTAATGAATCGGGTATTCTCGGCATTCCTCGACAGATTTGTGATCGTCTTTATCGATGATATCCTTATATATTCGAGAACTCCCGAAGAACATGCTGAACACCTGAGTATAGTACTACAGATTCTTCAGAAGGAACAACTGTATGCTAAATTTTCCAAATGCGAGTTCTGGCTCGATCAAGTATCATTCTTGGGACATGTTATCTCCAAGGAAGGAATAATGGTGGACCCAATTAAAATCGAAGCTGTGAGTAACTGGACCAGACCCAAGAATGCCAGCGAAATCAGAAGTTTCCTCGGGCTAGCAGGCTATTACAGAAAATTCGTAGAGGACTTCTCTCGGATTGCAGCCCCTATGACAACTCTTACTAAGAAAGACAAGAAATATGTATGGACCGATGAATGTGAGAAGAGCTTTACTGAACTGAAAAGGAGGCTGACTAGCGCTCCGATATTGACTCTTCCAGAAAGCGATACGGGTTTCGATATGTACAGCGACGCATCCAAACTGGGACTCGGAGCTGTGCTTATGCAGAATGGGAAGGTGATTGCCTATGCCTCTAGGCAACTCAAGGAACATGAAAGGAATTATCCTACCCATGACTTAGAACTAGCAGCGGTGGTCTTTGCGCTGAAAATATGGAGGCACTATCTATATGGAACTCAGTGTAAAGTTTATACAGATCACCAGAGTCTGCGATATTTCTTCACCCAGAAAGATCTGAATATGAGACAGCGCAGATGGCTCGAATTGGTCAAGGATTATGACTGTGAGATCCTGTACCATCCGGGGAAAGCCAACAAGGTAGCCGATGCACTCAGTAGGAAATCATGTGCTGCTTTGATGTCTTTATCAGCTTTGTCACAACCCCTAGGGGAAGAAATTATGAATTACGGGATTGAAATCATATCAGGACAGTTATCCACCCTGATGATTGCGCCGACATTATTCGACGATATTCTGGAAAAGCAGAATCATGATCCGAGCCTTCAGAGGATCAGGCAAGAGGTTCTCGAAGGCAAGGACGATGGATTTCGGATTTCAGACAGCGGAGTCTTATATCTTCGGGATCGATTATGTGTCCCGACGACTCCGACTTACGGACAAGAATCCTCGAGGAAGCTCACGGAACGTCTTATGCGATGCATCCTGGGTCTACCAAGTTGTATCAAGATCTGAAGAGCAAGTTTTGGTGGTCCGGTATGAAGCGAGATGTAGCCCACTATATCAGTATGTGTTTGACCTGCCAGAGGGTCAAAGCAGAACACCAGAGGCCTGGAGGAGTTCTGCAACCTCTGCCGATCCCCGAGTGGAAATGGGAAGACATCTCTATGGATTTCATCTCAGGGCTGCCTAGAACAACGAACGGATATGATGGTATATGGGTTATTGTGGACAGGCTAACCAAGTCTGCCCATTTTCTGGCTATCAGGATGACCTACTCAGTAGAGCAGTTGGCTCAACTGTACGTCAAGGAAATTGTCCGACTACACGGGGTTCCCAAGACCATTATCTCTGATCGGGATGGTCGTTTTACTTCAGATTTTTGGGGACACGTGCAGAAGGCTCTTGGCACGAAGCTGAAATTCAGTACGGCCTTTCACCCCCAGACTGACGGGCAGACTGAAAGAGTGAATCAGATATTAGAGGACATGTTACGAGCTTGTGCCTTGGACTTCAAGGGAAGCTGGTGTCGATACCTGAGCCTGGCAGAGTTTTCTTATAACAACATTTATCAGGCTACTATCGGGATGGCACCGTACGAAGCACTATACGGAAGGAAATGCAGATCTCCTATATGCTGGATTGAGAGTGGTGAAAAGAAGGAGATGGGACTCCAGACTGATATTATAGATGAAACCACTCAGGCTATAAAGAATATCCGCCAGAGGATAGAGACTACTCAGAGTCGGCAGAAAAGCTACGCTGATAAGCGACGCAGACCACTAGAGTTTGATGTTGGGGATTCAGTATTCCTTAAAGTGGCCCCTATGAAAGGGGTGATGAGATTCGGGAAGAGAGGGAAGCTGAGTCCGCGATATGTGGGACCGTACCAGATCCTGAGACGGGTAGGCAAAGTGGCCTACGAACTGGAGCTACCGCCAGAAATGTCGGCTATCCACAATGTCTTCCATGTATCAATGCTCAGGAAATGTGCCTCTGATGTGAATCAAATGATAGAGCCCCAACCAGTACAAGACCAATAGAACCTAAGTTCCGAACGTCGACCTATTCAGATCCCAGATCGGGAAGTCAAAAAGCTAAGGAACAAGGAAGTGCCCTTAGTAAAGGTTCTGTGGCGGAACGAACAATTCGAAGAAGCCACCTGGGAACGAGTGGAGGCAATGCGATTAAAGTATCTGGAACTGTTTTAATTTCGGGACGAACTTTTTATAAGGTACGGGGGATTGTAACACCCTAATTTTTCCCATATGTAATGTTATGAATTCATGAAATATTATTATGAAATGTCATGATGGGCTTGGTTTAATGGACTTTGATGTGGATTAGTGCAAAATGTGATAAAAAGAAAGTGTAGAAAGGAGGAAGTAAGGATCGAACCTTGAACCTCCTAGTTACACTAACCATGTCTTAACCAATGCACCAAGAGTGTTTCGTGTTGAGGGAATAAGAAACGTGCTAGTTAAAGCTAGGGAAGTGAAGAGACATGTCCCTTCATGAGAATAGTATCAATAAGAGAGGAGGGAGGGAGAGGGAGAAAGAACTTCCATTCTGGCTTCTTCCCCACTCTCCCCACCGAAACCTAGAAGCCTCTTCTCCTTTTCATTTTTCGAAAATACACCCTAGGGTTCTAACCCTAGGGAATTGGAAAGAAGAAGACCCCATCCAAGGATCTTGCCCTCTACTAAGGCCAAGGGTCCTAGAGAAGTTCTAGCAAGGGGAACTCTCACCCCTCCTTCAACCAAGGGTACCCTAAGGATTTAGAGAAGGTGAATTTCAAGCGAAAGGATGTAAGTATTCCCTCGCTTGCAGTGTAATTGTTGTTGCATGATTGTAAGTGATATGAGAGAAGTGTCCTAAGGCAATCGCCTTATGATTGTAAACATTTATTTTAATAAATGATAATTCACTATTTGAGTATACATGTTTATATTTGATTGGGATCTTAAAGTCATATACTGAATGTCCGCCATACAATTCACAGCATAAGAGAATTTGTGATGGGATCACAACTAGTGATTATCTCTAAATGTGCAAATGTGAATTGTTGGAAATATCCCTAGTCGATGAATTAATAAATACGGACATTATCAATTCTGTTGAGACTAGCATGGGTTATTCTCTATTCAGCTGATTCTCACTGGCTGGTGACATTGGGATGTCCGGAGATAAACATGGATGCAAGTTAAGGGAACTAGTTCATTGGAGTGACTAGCTGTAAGACTTCATATGGGAATCTACATGTAGATATGTCAATGAAGATCTTACTGCGGCTTAAGTGCGATGTTCCTTTGACTTGCGGTGTTCAAGTCATCTTGGTCATGGAGACTTATACTTTGACATCTTAAGCAAGCATCTCCAAGGAGGTGTGGACCCAGCATGATCGGGTATAAGCCGAAGTGCCCGAAGATGTTTGAACAGCCTACAAAGGATTCACCACTCCTTGCGAGGAGATGTATACCCAGGCCTATCGTCGGATTGTTACTCAAAGCCTCTGGCCAGAGCATATCATGTTAAGAGTGCGAGTCTCTTAAATACATGAGAGTAATTAGAAATCCAAAGGACGAGAAAGACACTACTTGGGCTAGGTGTGACGTAGTCAGCCTAGTGGGGACTGACATCATTGACCGTGTCCTGAACCAAGTGGGTATAAGGTGGTGAAGGGAATGGGGCACGATTCATTAGAGCTGCTGAAGGGTTTCAGAATAATTTCTTCTGAGGTCAAACCGTTGATCTTTCGATTAATTGGGGATCATGATGTACTACTAGGTGCCACTCATGATCGTTCTATAATTAATGGGTTAATTATAGACGGCCAACATAAATCGAAAGCCTATTTAGTCACACGCACTACGAGTAATCCGAGGGATTTAAAACTAGTTGAAAATTGGATTTTCCGATCAAGAGAAATAAGTCGAATCTGAGTTAGTCAGAGGCGCAATGGAAGCTAAAAATGGCTAAGTCTTTTGAAGGCTTTTTGGGCGAATTAAATGAGTTTAATTCGCGGCGGTCCGGGTTGGTTTTGGCCGACCAAAGAGGGTGTTAAACCGTCTTTGGTGGCCGGCCAAGATGGAGGAGAAAAACCAATTGATTTTGGTTTAATTAATAAAATAAATCTAGTGCGATTTATTTTATAAATTATGGATAAATAAATTTGTATAAAGAAATTTATATAAATAAAATTTATAGAAATTTATTCTTTTGTGGAAGATTAAAATAATCCATGAATTGGTTTATTTTAATTTTATAAAATCAATTATGAATTGATTTTTCCATAATAAGAAAGTTTATAAATTTCTTATAAAAATTTATTCCATAATTTAAAGAGAAAAAGAATTAGTTTTTATTATAAATTAGTTTATAATAAAGACTCGGTTTAAACGGAATAATTAATAAGAAAATTTATAAGATAAATTTCTTATAACTAATTCCGTTAATTCGGTTTAGAGGGAGACTTGGCAAAGGAGTTGCTACTATATAAAGGAACCAAAGGCTAGCCCTTATTCCTAACTAATTAAGAGATTAAGAATTCTCTCTCTCTCTCTCTTAATCTCTCCTCTCCTCCTTCTCTTCTTCCTCCCTTAGGGCCGGCGCACCCTAGCTCCTCTAGGGCCGGCGCCCAACCACAACCAAGGAGGTGGTGCCGTGAGCATTAAA
>JAGFNQ010010029.1:0-25130 GCA_024364735.1 Boesenbergia rotunda
GAAGCAGTCTGGATCAAGAAGTTTATCTCAGAACTTGGTGTGGTTCCAACCATTGATGAAGCAGTGCCGGTTTACTGCGACAACAATGGAGCTATTGCACAAGCAAAGGAACCAAGGTCTTATCAGCGATCCAAACATGTGCTTCGCCGCTATCATCTGATCAGAGAGATTATAAGTAGGAATGATATACAAATTGAGAAAATTCCCACTGAAAGGAATTTAGCGGATCCTTTAACTAAGGCTTTGCCTCAAAGCAAGTTTGAGGGTCATGTTAGAGCCTGTGGTATTGGATACCGTAGCGATTGGCATTAGGCCAAGTGGGAGTTTGTTAGTATTGTGAGAGAAGTGTCCTAAGGCAATCGCCTTATGAATGTAATCATTTATTTTAATAAATTAATATTCACTATTTGAGTATACATGTTTGTGTATTTGATTGAGATCTTAAACTCATTTACTGAATGTCCGCAATACGATTCACAGCATGAGAGAATTTGTGATGAATTCACAACTAGTGATTATCTCTACATGTGCAATTGTGAAGTATTGAAATTGTCCCTAGTCGATGAATTGATAAATACGGACACTATCAATTCTGTTGAGACTAGCATGGGTTATTCTCTAATCAGCTGATTCTCACTGGCTGGTGATATTGGGATATCCGGAGATAAACATGAATGCTAGTTAAGGGAACTAGTTCATTGGAGTGACTGGCTGTAAAACTTCATATGGAAATCTACATATAGATATGTCAATGAAGTTCTTACTGCAGCTTAAGTGCGATGTTCCTTTGACTTGCGGTGTTCAAGTCATCTTGGTCATGGAGACTTATACTTTGACATCTTAAGCAAGCATCTCTAAAGAGGTGTGGACCCAGGATGGGTGGGTATAAGCCGAAGTGCCCGAAGATGTTTGAGCAGCCTACAAAGGATTCACCACTTCTTGCGAGGAGATGTATACCCAAGGCCTATCGTCGGATTGTTACTCGAAGCCTCTGGCCAGAGCATCACATGTTCAGAGCATGAATCTCTCAGAAACATGAGAGTAATTAGAATCCGTTGGACGAAAAAGACACTACTTGGGCTAGGTGTGACGTAGTCAGCCTAGTGGGGACTGACACACATAGACCGTGTCCTGAACCAAGTGGGTATAAGATGGTGAAGGGAATGGGGCACGACTCATTATAGCTGCTGAAGGGTTTCAAAATTATTTCTGAGGTCAACCGTTGATCTTTCGATTAATTGGGGATCATGATGTACTACTAGGTGCCACTCATGATCGTTCTATAATTGGTTAATTATAGACGACCAACATAAATCGAAAGCTTATTTAGTCACACGCACTACGAGTAATCCGAGAGATTTAAAACGAGTTGAAAATTGGATTTTCCGATCAAGAGAGATAAGTCAAATCTTAATTTTTCAGAGACGCATCGGAAGCATAAAATGGCTAAGTCTTTTGAAGACTTATTGGATGAATTAAATGAGTTTAATTCGTATGGTATAGGCTTGGGTTTGGCCGGCCAAAGAGGGTCCCCACCCTCTTTGTTTGGTCGGCCACATTAAAAAGGGGAGAACCAAATTGTTTGGTTCAAATTATAAAATAAACCGAGCATGGTTTGTTTTATAAAATTATGGATAATATATATAAATTTTTATAAACTGAAGTTTGGTTTATTATTTTCATGGAAATTAAAATAAACTTTGAATAGTTTATTTTATTTTATAAAATCAATTATGAATTGATTTTTTCATGATAAGAAAAATTTATATAATAAATTTCTTGTGAAAATTTATTCCATAATAAAAAGGGGAGATATGGTTGTTTTTATTATAAATTAAATTATGATAAAAACTTGGCATGATGGAATAATTTATAGAAAAATTTATATGATAAATTTCTTATGAAAATTTATTCCATAAAAAGGAGACTTGACGATTGAGAGGCTACTATATAAAGGAACCAAGGCAAGGCTTGGAAAAAAATCTAAGAGATCAAGGAATAAGCCCTCTCTCTCTCCCTCTCTCTCTCTCCCTCCTCTAGTGCCGCTAGCCCTAGAGGCCCTCCCCTTTGCCGTGAGCTTCAGCCACCACCAAGCAGCTGCCGAAGAAGAAGAAGAAGCAGGCGCAACTCCTTCCTTCCTCCCGGAATCTTGATTCCGTTCTTCGTTTGGTGGTTAGTCTTCCCATCTCTGTCTTGGTATTCTTGTCGTGCCTTTGGAGAATCTAGTAGTTCTTGTCGGCACGAAACTCGTGGCTTTGCGAAGTCATCTCGAAGAAAACTCAGCGTGGACGCGAATAGAGGCGGAGCTTCCAAGGGACGCTTACGGTTGGATCTCGTCCCTTCCTTCGAGTTACGCGAGGTATTAAGTAAATTAATTTACTTTCTGTAAAATTTTAATATATGATCATGTCTACACAATATAAGGTTGCATGCTTAGATGTGTGATTAAATAATTTGGAAAATTATTTATGCTAAATCTTCCGCTGCACGTAATAAATTTTAAAATTACGAACCCGCATCCATGTCAACATGCACCCGGTCCCAACAAATATATGAACAGGTATGACTCGTATTACTTCGTCCTTCGCACCGAGACGTGGTCTAGGGCGACCACCTAGCGGATTGTCAAGTTGGTGAGAGCCGAGGGTGCTAGGTAGGAGGCGGACTCTCCAGTGAAGCAGGCAGAGTTCGCGCCACCAACTCACCAAGAGGTTTCGAGTGATTAGGGCACCCAATCACAGAGAGTCCCTCCACTCTTCCCATCAGCAGTTCTAGCCGTACCATTTGCGATACCTACTGCCCCTGGGTTGGATCCTGAAGAGACCATGATGCTAGCAGAGTTCCAGAAGGGATGCTTCATGATTTTCCATGGAGGAGCTGATCCGTGTATTGACCGCTCTTGGATAGAGACTCTAGAGGGCATTTTTCGATATTTGTCATGCACGGAGGTGGAGAAAGCAGAGCTTGCTGTCTACCATCCACGTGACTAGGCCATCACCTGGTGGAACATACAATGCACAGTGATCGGAGAGCAGCATATTACTTGGGTTGTATTTAGAGAGGCTTTCGAGAAGAAATACTTCCCAGCATCATTTCAGATGGCACGATGCCAGGAGTTCCTGAGTCTCCAGCAGGGAGATAGACAATCATGGAGTATGATGTAAAATTCAACCGTTTAGCTGAGTTCTACCAACAATTGGTCACAGATGACAATGAGCACGTGCTTTAGTTCACCGAGGGCTTGGCTGGCTATATCCAAATCCGTTTGTCGAGTCTTGCATTGACGTCTTGCCAAGAGGCACTTGACCGAGCCTTTCTCATCGTGATGACCCAACAGAGGATGTATGGAGATAAGAAGAAGGGTAAGCAGTCGATCCAAGATAGCACACCGACTAGTAGTCATAGACTACCGGACAGAAGCGAGACAGCAAGGGTCAGACAGTACGATGTACTTCTGAGGCATTTGCTCGGCCTTAGAAGTCCGGACGTTCATCAACGGGATCCTTCCGATTTTCTTAGCAGAGCTGGAAGAAGATTAGTGATGGATCACATTGTGCTCAGTGTGGTTCCAGAGATCATAGTAGGGTTGGTTGCCCACTAGGACATTTTGTCAGCTACTATTGCAAGTTACCGAGACACATGAGCCAAAACTGTGTATGCTAAAAGCAAAAAATGTGTCTGCCAGGGCTACTGGATAGGGAGGGCATTCTGGTCAATCAGGATCTTAGAGAGGAGGGTGGAAGACTCAGATCACTTTTCATCAGCCGTAGGCCGCCCCTCCTCTAGTACATGTCTACTACATATATGGTCACGAGCTCATCCCCACTCCAGTTGTTTCTTATAGTTTTCTACCCCATGTTGTCAGTATCAAATGTGTTCAACCTATCAACATCAGCAGTGAGCAACATCAGTCGTCCAACCTCAGCATATTCCCGTGGTGCCACCACATGTTCTAGAGATGGGTCGCGTTTATGTAATCACACGAGAGGAGATTCAGCAGGCCGAGGGATCTGTCTTCCGTGGTATGATTTCCATTTACACATTTTCTACTGAGTTATTAGTAGATACTGGTAGTTTACATTCCTTTATATCACGATTATTCATGAGAAAGATTTATAGGATAGCTACTCACTTGATCATCATCGAAACCATGATAACGAGTAAGTATAACTAGTGTCAATACCAATCAATCATGCAATTAGAGATACAAGTAAGTATAACTAGTGTCCCGTCTTCACGAGATGGACAGATGGTTAGTATGTGGGTGTTGCCACCATGAGGTCTAGGGGTCAAAACCTGACAAAGCTAGTGTGTCCGCCCTCCCCGCACACTAGCTACAACATCCGGGCTAGTAGCCCCTATGATTTACCTCCTCCGTGTTGGCCCTAAGTGTTAGTAATATGAGAGAAGTGTCCTAAGGCAATCGCCTTATGATTGTAAACATTTATTCTAATAAATGATAATTCACTATTTGAGTATACATGTTTGTGTATTTGATTGAGATCTTAAACTCATCTACTGAAGGCCCGCAATACAATTCACAGCATAAGACAATTTGTGATGGGATCACAACTAGTGATTATCTCTAAATGTGCAATTGTGAAGTATTGAAATTATCCCTAGTCGATGAATTGATAAAAACGGACACTATCAATTCTGTTGAGACTAGCATGAGTTATTCTCTAATCAGCTGATTCTCACTGGCTGGTGACATTGGGATGTCCGGAGATAAACATGGATGCTAGTTAAGGGAACTAGTTCATTGGAGTGACTAGCTGTAAGACTTCATATGGGAATCTACATGTAGATATGTCAATGAAGTTCTTACTACAGCTTAAGTGCGATGTTCCTTTGACTTGCGGTGTTCAAGTCATCTTGGTCATGAAGACTTATACTTTAACATCTTAAGCAAGCATCTCCAAGGAGGTGTGGACCCAGGATGATTGGGTATAAGCCGAAGTGCCCGAAGATGTTTGAACAGCCTACAAAGGATTCACCACTCCTTGCGAGGAGATGTATACCCAGGCCTATCGTCGGATTGTTACTCAAAACCTCTGGCCAGAGTATATCATGTTTAGAGTGCGAGTCTCTTAAATACATGAGAGTAATTAGAAATCCAAAGGACGAGAAAGACACTACTTGGGCTAGGTGTGACGTAGTCAGTCTAGTGGGGACTGACACAAATAGACCATGTCCTGAACCAAGTGGGTATAAGGTGGTGAAGGGAATGGGGCACGATTCATTAGAGCTGCTGAAGGATTTCAGAATTACTTCTGAGGTCAAACCGTTGATCTTTCGATTAATTGGGGGTCATGATGTACTACTAGGTGCCACTCATGATCGTTCTATAATTAGTTGATTATAGACGACCAACATAAATCGAAAGCCTATTTAGTCACACGCACTACGAGTAATCCGAGGGATTTAAAACAAGTTGAAAATTGGATTTTTCGATCAAGAGAAATAAGTCGAATCTGAGTTAATCAGAGGCACAATGGAAGCTAAAATTGGCTAAGTCTTTTGAAGGCTTGTTTGGCGAATTAAATGAGTTTAATTCGCGATTGGTGGGGCTTGAAATGGCCGGCCAAAGAGGGTGCCCACCCTCTTTGGTTTGGCCGGCCACATTAAAGGGAGAAAACCATTTTATTTGGTTTAATTAATAAAATAGATCTAGCACGATTTATTTTATAAATTATGGATAAATAAATTTGTATAAAGAAATTTATATAAATAAATTTATAGAAATTTATTCTTTTATGGAAGTTAAAATAATCCATGAATTGGTTTATTTTAATTTTATAAAATCAATTATGAATTGATTTTTTCATAATAAGAAAGTTTATAAATTTCTTATAAAATTTATTCCATAATAAAAGGAGAGAAGGTATTTGTTTTATTATAAAGTTAGTTATAATAAAACTTGGTTTAAACGGAATAATTAATAAGAGAATTTATAGGATAAATTTCTTATATAAAATTCGTTAAAGAGGAGACTTAGCAAGGGAGAAGCAACTATATAAGGAACCAAAGGCAAGCCTTTAATTACTAATTGATAATTGAGTAATCAAGAGATTAGTAGCTTTCTCTCTCTCTCTCTCTTATTCTCTTCTTCCCTTCTCTCAAGCTAGGGCCGGTGCCCATCTTCCAAGCTAGGGTCGGCGCCCATCTTCCAAGCTAGGGCCGGCACCCCTTGTCCAAGCTAGGGCCGGCGCAACCTCAACCTCCTTTGAGGTTGTCGTGAGTCACCATCACCAAGGAGAAGCCAACCAAGAAGAAGAAGAAGCGGATCACAACTCCTCTCTTCTTGGAATTTAGATTCCGTTACTTTGGTGGTTAGTTTCCTTTCTTCCTTCTTGATCTTTTAGTTGTGTCTTCGAAGAATCTAGTAGTTCTCGTCGGCACAAAACTCGTGGCTTTGCGAAGTCATCCCGAAGAGAACTCGGCGTGGACGCGAATAGAGGCGGAGCTTCCAAGGGACGCTACGGTTGGATCTCGTCCCTTACTTCGAGTTACGAGAGGTACTTAGTAAATTAGTTTACTTTTCCACAAAGTTTTAATTTATGATTATGTCCACACATCATAAGGTTGCATGCTAGATACGTGGTTAAAATAATTTAGGAAATTATTTTATGCTAATTCTTCCGCTGCACGTAAAAATTTAAAATTTTACGAACCCGTATCCTTGTCAACATGCACCCGGTCCCAACAGTGGTATCAGAGCCGGTTAGTGTTCGACATAATCATATAATTATTTTGCGGAACACTTTGTCATGATCTCAATTTTGGAAAAATTTTCAATTAAGGAAACTTTCCAATTATAATAAATTTTAGATTTAGGAATTTCAAAGTTTGGAAATCCTCATGAAATTACGCAAACTTTTGAAATTTTCTAGTTTCTGAAATTTTATAATAATTGTGAAAACTTCCCATCTTTGGAAACTTTCCAATTTTGGAAATTTTTCTAATTTTAGAAATTTTTCAATTTTGGAAATATGTAAGTTTTCTTTGTACCAGAATCTTACAACCATTCTGAAAATCTATTATGAAACCTCGCAATTTTGGGCACTTTCTTTTGAGAAAGTCTAGACAAATTTATGGATAATTAGTTGACAATTTCAAATTCGAATTGGCTTTAAATTATTAACAAAATTCTTTATTTTGGATTGAGCCTCGGGGAGCCGTCCAATTAAAAGTTAGTTGTTGTAATTTAATTTCCCAATTTTGAATGAAATTGTCATGTTTGATTTGGTTGCGTTTCCGAAACGGACCAAATTGGATTTACGACAAATTACTTTTCTTTGGGTATCTGAGCCTCGGGGAGCCACCCTTAGAAAACGATTTGTTGTAATTAATTAAATCCATGAATAAAACATGATTTAAGAGGTGATGCTCTTACATGTTGTTGTCTCCAAAATTAATTAGGAAAATGGTTTCCTATAGAGTTTTCTTAATTGAGATTTTCATGAAAATAATATGTCGTTGAATTAAGGGAATTGCCTCTTAATTTAATATGATTTGATTTAGAGAAATCGAAGTCTTAAACATATTATTTCCGAAATTGATTATGACAATTTAGGAAATTGTTTCCCAAAACAATTCCTTTAATAAAGTATGAAATTAGAATGAGGAAATCCGGTTCCTAATTCAATTCATGAGACTTGATAAATTAAGTCACATACATACTTTATTAAGGAAATCGTTAGTCATGACATAATCATATGTCATGAATGTGCTTAGAAAAGATGAGACCCAAAACCCCTTACAAAATATTAAGGCTAACACCTTCCATTAATATGGTTAGAACCGGAGTTTTGTTTCTCGTTTGGGTTGATGGACACATCCATGCCTGACTTGAACCTCAACATGTTCAAACCATGGAATTAGTTTATGAATAATATAGTTGGAGTCAGAGGTCAATCCTTAGTTTTGGTTTTTGGACACATCCAAGCCTGACTAAACGGTTGAATGATCTCCAACCATATTAAAACTATTTCTTGATTAATGGGTCAGCCTTAAGCTTGGAGCATCGATTTGTTGTGCCACAGCCAAGGTCGATGTAAAGAGAGGTGCAGTTGGGTGCTATGTATAATGTTACATACTTGTTAATGAGTTAACAACCCAATGATTTATGCAAACATTCAATTAGTTGATAACATAAAGTGATAGTTACATATATGTGATATGTAATCGGTGTAATTACCTACCTTCATAGCTAAGAAAAACTTGATGGCCACAGTCATGGTTGCTCTTATCTATGGTTGGATATCAACCTATTTGGAGATGTTCCTACGATCTCCCGAATTGATAATAAGGGTGACTCAATTCGTAAAACAAATAGGATTTAATTTATGTATGATGATACATTCTTTAATCATTCTTCTCACATAATCTCAATTTGTATTTCTAGGATAATCACTCGATCATGTCTTCCCTAAACTTGCGTTCCATTTTGGAAACCAATAAACTGACTGGGCCGAACTTCATGGACTGACTTCGAAACCTGAGGACAGTCCTCAAGGCAAAGAAGCTTGCTAATGTCCTTGAAGATCAACTTCCCAACTGTCCTCCCGAAAGTGCAACTCCAGACCAGTTTCTTGAGTTGCTCAACCTGCTGAAGACTTTAAAGCCTTCTGTGAAGCAGGATCTAAAGACGGTACTGTTAGTTGGTTCCTTGAAGAAAGGTTCTAAGAGGAAGGCCAATGAACAGAATAAAGGAAAGGAGAAAAAGGCCAAAAAGACTGAAAATACCCTAAAAGGCACTTGCCATCACTGTGGCAAGGAGGGTCACTTGCGAAGAAACTGCAAGATTTATCTTGAGTCCTTGAAAGAGAAGGCATCCGATGCCCCATCCTCTTCAAGTATCTTCGTTATTGAATGTCACTCTATTTCCTCAAACACTTGGGTACTTGATACTGGGTGTAGCTCACATATATGTAATGACATACTGGGGCTAAGGAATAGAAGAAGACTCGTCAAAGGAGAAGCGAATTTGCGAGTTGGAAACGGAGCAAAGATTGCTGCTGTTGCCATCGGAACATATTTGCTAAAGCTCCCCACTGGACGTGTCTTAGAATTGGATAATTGTTATTTCGTTCCTTCGTTAATAAAGAACATTGTATCTATTTCATGCTTGAATGAAAAGGGTTATCATTTAACTTTTAGTAACAATTGTTGTTACATAACTTTAAATGGCGTTCTTTATGGGAATGGAACTTTGTGCAATGACATCTACACGTTAGATTTATCCAGTGACGTTTTCAATATCGAAGTTAGCAACAAACGTGCTAGAATAGATAATCGAATAGACTCCTACACTTGGCATTGCCGTCTTGGCCATGTAAGTAAGAAATGCATGACCGAATTACACCGATGTGGAATTCTGGAATCATTTGAACCCGGTTCATTTGATACATGCAAATCATGCTTAAAAGGCATGATGACCAAATTACCCTTTTCCGGAAAAGGTAATCCAGTGGGAGAATTGCTTGGTCTAATACATACTGATGTATGTGGACCAATGTCAACTCTTGCACA
Organism: Boesenbergia rotunda; assembly: GCA_024364735.1. Lineage (NCBI taxonomy): Eukaryota > Viridiplantae > Streptophyta > Magnoliopsida > Zingiberales > Zingiberaceae > Boesenbergia > Boesenbergia rotunda. The sequence goes on from JAGFNQ010010029.1 coordinate 9,535, forward strand.
AGGAGGCTATAGCTATTTCATCACCTTCATCGATGATCACTCACGATTCGGGTATGTGTTCTTGATGAAACACAAATCTGAAGCCTTTGAGAAATTCAAAGAGTTCAGAAATGAAGTAGAGAAACAGCTTGGCAAAAGTATTAAGATACTTCGATCCGATCGGGGTGGTGAATACTTAAGTCAAGAGTTTCAAGATTATCTTAGGGACAATGGGATATTGTCCCAATGGACTCCGCCGTATACACCACAGCATAATGGTGTATCTGAGAGGCGCAACCGAACCTTGATGGACATGGTTAGGTCGATGATGAATCATGCAACTCTTCCAAAATCCTTTTGGGGCTATGCACTAAAGACAGCTGTTTACTTGCTAAATAGAGTCCCGACCAAGGTAGTCTCTACTACTCCATATGAGACATGGAATAGTAAGAAACCTCACTTAACTCACCTTAAGATATGGGGTTGTCCCGCTTATGTGAAGCGGACTGTATCAGACAAATTGGATGCTAAGTCTGATAAATGTCTATTTATTGGATACCCTAAGGAAACGAAGGGTTACCAATTCTATCATCCCTTGGAGCAAAAGGTGTTTGTTTCAAGGCATGCTGTATTTCTGGAAAAGAAATATCTTTTACAAGAAAACAGTGGGAGTGACATTGAACTTGATGAAGTTCAAGAAACTCCAATAGACATTACAGAGACACCTAGTCTAGGCCCACAACCGATAATTCATAATGATGAGCTATCAGTTGAACCTAAAACAACACCACCTCTTCGTAGGTCTGATAGGGCACGCAATATTCCAGAGAGATACGGATTTCTCGTAAGTGAATCGAACGACGTGTTACTCATAAGCGATGATGAACCTATCAGTTATGAAGATATCCTGAAAAGTTCAGAAAGGGACAAATGGCTTGAGGCCATGAAGTCGGAAATGGATTCCATGTACGAAAATCAAGTATGGGACTTGGTTAACCCACCCGAAGGGATTAAGCCCATAGGGTGCAAGTGGGTTTTCAAGAAGAAAACCGACATGGAAGGTAATGTAGTTACCTTTAAAGCTAGATTAGTGGCAAAAGGATATCGTCAGAAACAAGGAATTGATTATGACGAAACCTATTCGCCAGTAGCAATGCTTAAATCCATTCGGATGCTCCTAGCCATAGCAGCTCATTATGATTATGAGATATGACAAATGGATGTGAAAACAGCTTTCCTTAATGGAAACCTGCTTGAGGATGTATACATGATACAACCTGAAGGTTTCACATCGGTTGATAAAACCAAAGTATGCAAGCTTCGACGATCCATATATGGACTGAAGCAAGCATCTAGGAGCTGGAACATCCGTTTTGATGAGACAATCAAAAAGTTTGATTTCTCACAAAATCCTGACGAACCTTGTGTGTACAAGAAGGTTAGTGGGAGTGCAATCGTATTCCTAGTATTATATGTCGATGACATATTACTCATAGGAAACGATATATCAGTCTTACAGACAGTTAAAATTTGGTTGTCCAAAACTTTCTCCATGAAAGACCTGGGAGAAGCAACCTATATCCTTGGGATTAGAATCTATAGAGATAGATCAAAAAGGTTGCTTGGTCTTTCGCAGTCTACATATATAGACCGAGTGCTAAAAAGGTTTAGCATGTCAGAATCCAAGAAAGGTTACCTTCCCATCAGGCATGGGATCAACCTTTCGAAGTCTATGTGTCCGCGCATAGAAGACGAGAGGATTTGCATGAATAAGATTCCTTATGCATCCGCGATAGGATCTATCATGTATGCTATGTTATGTACTAGGCCCGATGTATCATATGCTCTGAGTGTCACGAGCAGATACCAATCTGATCCAGGGATGGATCATTGGGCGGCTGTCAAGACAATCCTTAAGTACTTAAGAAGAACTAAGGATGTGTTCCTAATATATGGAGAAGGAGATATGGTAATACGTGGGTATACAGATGCCAGTTTCCAGACAGATAAGGATGACTCCAAATCGTAGTCTGGATACGTATTTACTTTGAATGGAGGCGCAGTAAGTTGGAAAAGTTCCAAACAAGACACCGTAGCGGATTCTACCACGGAAGCGGAATATATCGCAGCTTCGGAAGCAGCAAAGGAAGCAGTTTGGATCAAGAAGTTTGTCTCAGAACTTGGTGTGGTTCCAACCATTGATGAAGCAGTGCCGGTTTACTGCGACAACAATGGAGCTATTGCACAAGCGAAGGAACCAAGGTCTCATCAGTGATCCAAACACGTGCTTCGACGCTATCATCTGATCAGAGAGATTATAAGTAGGAATGACATACAAATTGAGAGAGTTCCCACTGAAAGGAATATAGCGGATCCTTTAACTAAGGCCTTGCCTCAAAGCAAGTTTGAGGGTCATGTTAGAGGCTGTGGAATTGGATACCGTAGCGATTGGCATTAGGCCAAGTGGGAGTTTGTTAGTAATATGAGAAAAGTGTCCTAAGGCAATCGCCTTATGATTGTAAACATTTATTCTAATAAATGATAATTCACTATTTGAGTATATATGTTTGTGTATTTGATTGAGATCTTAAACTCATCTACTGAATGTCCGCAATACAATTCACAGCATAAGACAATTTGTGATGGGATCACAACTAGTGATTATCTCTAAATGTGCAATTGTGAAGTATTGAAATTATCCCTAGTCGATGAATTGATAAAAACGGACACTATCAATTCTGTTGAGACTAGCATGGGTTATTCTCTAATCAGCTGATTCTCACTGGCTGGTGACATTGGGATGTCCGGAGATAAACATGGATGCTAGTTAAGGGAACTAGTTCATTGGAGTGACTAGCTGTAAGACTTCATATGGGAATCTACATGTAGATATGTTAATGAAGTTCTTACTGCAGCTTAAGTGCGATGTTCCTTTGACTTGCGGTGTTCAAGTCATCTTGGTCATGAAGACTTATACTTTAACATCTTAAGCAAGCATCTCCAAGGAGGTGTGGACCCAGGATGATTGGGTATAAGCCGAAGTGCCCGAAGATGTTTGAACAGCCTACAAAGGATTCACCACTCCTTGCGAGGAGATGTATACCCAGGCCTATCGTCGGATTGTTACTCAAAACCTCTGGCCAGAGTATATCATGTTTAGAGTGCGAGTCTCTTAAATACATGAGAGTAATTAGAAATCCAAAGGACGAGAAAGACACTACTTGGGCTAGGTGTGACGTAGTCAGTCTAGTGGGGACTGACACAAACAGACCATGTCCTGAACCAAGTGGGTATAAGGTGGTGAAGGGAATGGGCACGATTCATTAGAGCTGCTGAAGGGTTTCAGAATTACTTCTGAGGTCAAACCGTTGATCTTTCGATTAATTGGGGGTCATGATGTACTACTAGGTGCCACTCATGATCGTTCTATAATTAGTTGATTATAGACGGCCAACATAAATCGAAAGCCTATTTAGTCACACGCACTACGAGTAATCCGAGGGATTTAAAACGAGTTGAAAATTAGATTTTTCAATCAAGAGAAATAAGTCGAATCTGAGTTAATCAGAGGCGCAATGGAAGCTAAAATTGGCTAAGTCTTTTGAAGGCTTGTTGGGCGAATTAAATGAGTTTAATTCGCGATTGGTGGGGCTTGAAATGGCCGGCCAAAGAGGGTGCCCACCCTCTTTGGTTTGGCCGGCCACATTAAAGGGAGAAAACCATTTTATTTGGTTTAATTAATAAAATAGATCTAGCACGATTTATTTTATAAATTATGGATAAATAAATTTGTATAAAGAAATTTATATAAATAAATTTATAGAAATTTATTCTTTTATGGAAGTTAAAATAATTCATGAATTGGTTTATTTTAATTTTATAAAATCAATTATGAATTGATTTTTTCATAATAAGAAAATTTATAAATTTCTTATAAAATTTATTCCATAATAAAATGAGAGAAGATATTTGTTTTATTATAAAGTTAGTTATAATAAAACTTGGTTTAAACGGAATAATTAATAAGAGAATTTATAGGATAAATTTCTTATGTAAAATTCCGTTAAAGAGGAGACTTAGCAAGGGAGAAGCAACTATATAAGGAACCAAAGGCAAGCCTTTAATTACTAATTGATAATTGAGTAATCAAGAGATTAGTAGCTTTCTCTCTCTCTCTCTTATTCTCTTCTTCCCTTCTCTCAAGCTAGGGCCGGCGCCCATCTTCCAAGCTAGGGCCGGCACCCCTTGTCCAAGCTAGGGCCGGCGCAACCTCAACCTCCTTTGAGGTTGCCGTGAGTCACCATCACCAAGGAGAAGCCAACCAAGAAGAAGAAGAAGCGGATCACAACTCCTCTCTTCTCGGAATTTAGATTCCGTTACTTTGGTGGTTAATTTCCTTTCTTCCTTCTTGATCTTTTAGTTGTGTCTTCGGAGAATCTAGTAGTTCTCGTCGGCACAAAACTCGTGGCTTTGCGAAGTCATCCCGAAGAGAACTCGGCGTGGACGCGAATAGAGGCGGAGCTTCCAAGGGACGCTACGGTTGGATCTCGTCCCTTACTTCGAGTTACGAGAGGTACTTAGTAAATTAGTTTACTTTTCCGCAAAATTTTAATTTATGATTATGTCCACACATCATAAGGTTGCATGCTAGATACGTGGTTAAAATAATTTAGGAAATTATTTTATGCTAATTCTTCCGCTGCACGTAAAAATTTAAAATTTTACGAACCCGTATCCTTGTCAACATGCACCCGGTCCCAACACTAAGATGGATTGGCGGAGGCGCTGGAGGCGAGCGAATCACCTTTTGTCATCAAGTATAACTAGTGTCCACTCAATGCTAGGTATAGTTTGACATACAACTCTCTAGGATTTTGAAGCGAGGAGGGGATCAGTTCGGATCCTCTGTCCCGAACGCTTCTCTGTCCCCGTGTCCCGAACGCTAGACGACAAAAATTTCGCATGCGAAACATGTGAGGACGCGCCGAACTGCAGCTAAAAGTGCCCAGCTAAAAAAAAACCCTTGTTTGTCATCCTCTTCGTTTGCCCTAAAACCCAACCTCTTCTCCCTTCGTCGTTCGCCCTCTCCCTTCGTCCTTTTTCCTCCTCTTCTTGCCCTAATACCCAAAAGAGGTTGAAGACAAAGCTGTCCTTCCTCCTTGTCTCCTCGCAGTGACGACGAGGTTGTCGTCGACTTCCTCCTCTTGCCCTTCTTCGTCCTCTCCTTGCAGTGACGACGAAGCTGCCCTCGTTTGCCCTTTGCCCTCTCCAAGCAAAAGCAGTGAAGATGAAGCTGTCCTCGACCACCTCCTCGCAGTGACGACGAAGCTCGAGTTCCGCCATCTCAATCGTGGTCCTCCGCCATCTCAATCGTGGTCCTCCTCTTTGAGGTTTATTTTGCTACTGCTAATTTCTAATTGAACATATGAATTCCTTTGAGGTTTATTTTACTACTGCTAATTTCTAATTTATTTCGCCCTTCGCCCTCTTTTTTTTTTTTTGAGACTCAGTGTGTTAGATGAAATTGGCATTATAAGAGCTTTTTGGATAAAAAATCGATATTTTGGCATTATAAGCACAATGGTAATGAAATTGAAGAAGAATTTTCTGGATGTTTAAACTGCTATTATTGGAGTAATTATTAGATTAATCAGTGATTAACGCACGACTGTTATCGTTGTGGTCATCGTTGCTAGATAGCTAATGAATTGGTGTACATGCTTTAAAGTCGGTGTTAAGTTTATGATTAGTGGAAGGGCTGTAGTGGAAAATAAAAAGGTTCTTAAACTTTTATCTAATGTTTATGAAGCCGTGTAGGGACTTGGAAGAGTTCATAGACTTTAGTATTTTTCTTGATTGCTTCTGATTATGATGTGGTGTTATTACTTATGCAAATTGTTTTTCTTTAGTCTAATTTTGTCCAATTTTTTTTTGTAGTATTAGGTTGATATTGAATGACATCTTCAAGTAACAACAACATCGACCATACTGTACGATGTAGGGAATACGGACTAAGAGCATTGATGCTAGTCTCTAGATCAATCAAGAACCCAGGAAGACTATATTATGGATGTAAGCAACATGGATGGTTAAAGTGGACGAGGGCTGATACTGGACTAAATGAAGACACCAGTAATATACATTTTAGAATGTTGCCAAGAGTGGAGTCAAGGATAGAAAGTCAACACATTGCTTATCGTAGACATGATATGAGAAATTGGAATGTACCGCTCATGGTCTGGATATTAGTGATAGTGAACTTAATTCTTTTAGCTGTATATTTATTTTGTTTGTTAGTTGGTATGATTAAGTAGTGTTAGTCTTTTAATGTGATAAATAATTATAATTATGGATGATGTTGACATTTTAACTCTTGATGCTGGATGTAAATTTTTGACTCGCGTTGGATGTAAATTTTCGACTCTTGATGCTATTGAGTGTGGATTGTAATTTATATCTTTTTGTGTATGATTTGTAAAAAGTTATGCATTTCTGTTTGGAACTCAAATATTTTCATTTGCCAAAAAATTATGTACTTCTATATTATATCTAACAATAGAAATTTTTTATTAAAGATCAACTAATAGAATTTTTTGCTGAGAATGCATTGCCAACCGCTATCAATAATTGGAGAAAGAAAATTTCCACTAATTGTGCTGTATTGCCAACCGACTTTGCTTTAAAGCATGTACACCAATCATAAACTTAACACCGACTTTAAGTTAGCTAACCGACTTTAAAGCATTGCTGAGAATTGCTAGCTAGCTAATGAATTGGTGTACCGCTATCAATAATTGCTGAGAATGCATTGCCAACCGTTATCATAAGAAGGGTTGTATTTCCAACCGCTATCAATAGTTCAAAAATACCACATATGACATTTTCACAACTCAAAGTGGCTTCATCGATCGAAATGAACAAAGGGTTTGTTCACCTCACAAAAACTAATACGAAACACAAGCATGAAACAGACACCATAGCATGAAACTAATACGAAACAGACACCGCAACACAAGAACTAATACGAAACACAAGCACGAAACTCAAAGTGGCATTTTCACAACTCCACGAAACACAAGCACGAAACTCAAAGTGGCATTTTCACAACTCCGAACTGAAACATCCAAGCATGAAAACTAATACGAAATTGGCATAACAAACATAAACATCCTGAAACAGACCCAACAAATTCAGTCCCCTCAATTCAAAACTCCCAAGCAGGAACAAAAACTTTACAACTCCCATAGAACAATAACAGCCATAATTGTTCCTATCAGCAGCCATAATTCATCATGAAACATACCCAACAAATTCAGTCCCCTCAATTCAAAATTCCCAAGCAGGAACAAAAACTTTACAACTCCCATAGAACAATAACAAGAACAAAAGTTCCTATCAGCAGCCATAATTCATTAGCACACTTGAGATCATGTCATGATGTAGCAGTGTCACGAACTGATGTTTCAAAGTTCAACAAAAACTTGGATCAACAGCCATAATTCATCAGAAACTGATGTCACGAACTAATGTCACGAACTGATGGCTTAGTGGTCATTGAAGATGCATATTTGAGTTTTGAGGAGCTTGCTTCATTACACATCTGAGATGAAGAAGCATGCATTGCATTGTAGCTTGCTTCATTACCTATATTGCCGTCAATCATTCTTTGTGGTGTCCTTTGGTTGATGTGCATTCCATTGCTACAACATCCACATAATTGATGTCCCTGGAGAGAAAAAAAAGGAGAAATAATGTCAATAAGTATGATACAATAAATCATATCTTATGAGAAATGTTTAACAACATTAAAGTGAACCTGATATTGTTGGGTTGACAAAAGTAGAAGAAATTGAGTTCCAACCATACTTAATCCTTGTACACAGCTATGATGCGTAGGCTAAAACAATAAATATAGTTTTAGATAGTGATAACATAATTAGTTTAGTTTAACATACTAAAATATATCTTAACTTGATTGATCATTTGTTGACATTCTACACTGGGACAGCTGGATATACTTTCATAACGCTCTTCTACAGCCTGTTATACAATAAAAAAAAATAGAATGATTTAATTTTACATACTTTCTCAAATGTAATGACAAAAAATACATTCAAATATACAACACTTTACTAAGAATGGGGACGAAACCTTATCAATTATTGAAGTTTGGTTTGTTTTTCTCGTTGCTTTCCTTTTCCTTGAAATCTTTTCTAAGCCACCTTTCAACCTCTTACCGGAAATTGTTTTCTTCTTTGTTTTAATTCCTTTGACTCCAAGAGAGTTTGCTTCGCCAATTTCAAACTCTGTTTCAATTGAGTGTTCAACAATTGGTTCATTATCTTGTAACCTTTCATCCACCATCTGAAACATACTCAACAAACCATCTTTAACAACCTTGTAAGTGTCTTCCCTCTCGGCTGCCTTGGTAACCAATTGAACATACAACCCACTCAATTCTTTATATCGCATATTGCTAAGTATTTTTGGATCCAAACTATCTTTGTTCGCAATTGAATCAATAACTCCAAAGTATCCATCTTTCGCTTTTCGTGTCCACCTTTTCAATATATATTCACTTGGGATCTTCATGATATTTTGCATCGTAAATATTTTCAAAATATGAGAATACAAAATCCCAGCAAATTCATATTTTCTGCAGCTACACTCAATTTTTTGACCTGATGAATCAAGTGTAACTATATGATGGTAACTCTTTTTGTAAGAAATAACTTTATATTTTGTAGCTAATCCAACAATCTCACAAATTTCTACACGAGAATCATGAGATTTGTACCACTCTTGTTCAAAACACTTGTATACCTCAGGAGTATAAATACAACTTGCATGCTTTAAAATTTCAATTGGATACACTAAACATGGAACACTTGTATTTGATTTAAATTCAGCTTTTAACTCCTCATATCTACGATCATCAAGCAATCTTTGGAAGTGATTGAAAAAGGCTAAAAACTTGTGTTGATAAGTGACATATCTTTTCACAATACTATTCATACTCTCACTTCTTTGGGTTGTAGTCATATCTGCACAAAACATTTGTTGTCCATATACTAAAGCCCATTTTTTCTTTATGCGAAACAGACGTCTCAACCAATCATTGTCTTCAAGTGCATATTTGGTTAACATCATATTCCAAGCTGAAATAAAATCTTCCTCTTCATCAAAATCATATATACATGAGGCAAAATCTTTAGTAAACTCTTTAAACTGAGAAAAAACTTCACTCAAATGTACTGCGGCATTTTGATAAATGTGCCAAATACATAAACGATGATATATTTCAGGCAATCTGGAAGCTAATGTCTTTGCCATTGCTGCATCTTGATCAGTAAGAATAGTTGTTGGTTTTTTTTCACACATAGCTTTGGTAAATGTATCAAACAATCACTCAAACGTCATAGAGGTTTCATCATATAATAAAGCTGCACCAAAAATAATAGATTGCTTATGATGATTAACACCTACAAATAACGCAATTGGACGACCTTCATTGTTCTTCCTGTAGGTTGTGTCAAAGCAAATAACATCTCCAAAATTACCATAATTAGATCTCATCTTAGCATCACACCAAAAAATATTAGTTATCAAATCATCTTCATCAACTTGAATAGCATAAAAAAAATTAGGATCATCAAACTGCATTTTCTGTAAATATTCCAATACACCTCCTGTATCCCCAACTCTCATATTTCTTGTTCTTTTGGATCGCAAGTAATTTTTGTAATCTTCAGGAATAAAACCTAAATTCTCCCTCCCACCTACTTGTCTCACCATAAGATCATGAGATGCTTTTGGGGCGATTCCCACATCACTTGCCATCTCAATCTGTATCGCCGCAGACGAGGATATATTCCTATGACATCTGTAGAGGTGAGTTTTGTTTGGACTTGAAAGATAATGATTATGCTCTTTAACAAATTGCTCCACAGTTAAGCTACCATTTTGTCGACAAACAATCTTCAATTTAGCCTCACAATCAAATCTTGTTTCAGGACGACTTGATTTCACATAAACATCTCGTTTGTCCTTTTCCCTTTTACCTTGCACACTACAACAAAAAATTCTGTCAACTAGTTTGCCCGATTTATCTTTGTGGCTTTTACTCTTTCTTATGCCAAATCCAACTTATTTAGCATATTTCAAATAAAATTCATAGGTATCCTCTTCTGTCTTAAATTCCATACCTATTTTTGGTATCATTTCTTCTGTGATAGATGGGTGACAACTCAATAACATGGTAGAGTCCATACCCGATTTATCTTTTTCATTGTTATTACCCTCATCAATACAATCAAACTGATCACCATCCTTACACTCTTCATTTCCATCAAAATTCAACAAATGACGACTCGTAGATTCAAACAACGATAACTCCATTCAAGGTATTTTGATCCTGAAGAAAAAAAACAACCAAGAAATGTACATTGATAATACTATGCGGCAAACAGAATGCAGTAACAACATGGAAATTGGGCAAACAAAACTGTTAAAGAGAGGGCGAAGGGCGAAATATCACCATTGTGCTTATAATGCCAAAATATCTATTTTTTATCCAGAAAGCTCTTATAATGCCAATTTCATCTAACACACTGAGTCTCAAAAAAAAAAAAAAGAGGGCGAAGGGCGAAATAAATTAGAAATTAGCAGTAGTAAAATAAACCTCAAAGGAATTCATATGTTCAATTAGAAATTAGCAATTCATATGTTCAATTAGAAATTAGCAGTAGCAAAATAAACCTCAAAGAGGAGGACCACGATTGAGATGGCGGAGGACCACGATTGAGATGGCGGAACTCGAGCTTCGTCGTCACTGCGAGGAGGTGGTCGAGGACAGCTTCGTCTTCACTGCTTTTGCTTGGAGAGGGAAGAGGGCGAACGAGGGCAGCTTCGTCGTCACTGCAAGGTGAGGATGAAGAAGGGCAAGAGGAGGAAGTCGACGACAACCTCGTCGTCACTGCGAGGAGACAAGGAGGAAGGACAGCTTTGTCTTCAACCTCTTTTGGGTGTTAGGGCAAGAAGAGGAGGAAGAAGGACGAAGGGAGAGGGCGAACGACAAAGGGAGAAGAGGTTGGTGTTAGGATCTTTGCCCTAGCTAGAGGGGGGTGAATAGCTATCTTTCGATTTTTCTTTACTACAAACACGTTAGCGGAAGCAATACAAATAGAAATATGAAGGTAGGAAAGAAATCAATACTAACTCACTGATTTTACTTGGTATCCACCACTTCAAGGTGACTAATCCAAGGATCCACACACACCACACAAAACCCTTCACTATGAACTTCTCCTTCTCAAGATTACACTTGAAGGTGGAGAAACCCTAACACAATGATCTCCCTCCTCTTACAAATGAAATGAAAGCTTGGAGGAGGAGATTAAGAGAGTTGTGAAGCTTGGAGAGCTCTAAAATGATCACACACTTCGTGCACAAGGAAAGCCCCTTGACCTCTCCAAGATAAAACACTAGGTTTTATATCTTCGACCGCGACTCCAGTCGACTGCTCACTTACCAGTCGACTGGTAGGCTTCAACGGCTACAAAATATGCAATGAGTGCCTCAGCCGCCTTCGCAACGGTCGACCTCCAGTCGACTGGTACAGGACCAGTCGACTGGAGCCAGTCGACTGGAACCAATTCCAGTCGACTGGAAGTCGACTGGTCGACCCTCCTTGGGTCGACCCGATTCTCTGTGTGTTGTGGTCCCAGTCGACTGACAACTTACCAGTCGACTGATGAAGCTGAGAAATCACATTTCAGCTTCCCTTTTCATCCCTTAGTCTTGACTCACGCCTTCAAACACCTTCCACAAGCCTTGTGCCTCTCTTGGATGCTTCCGAGTCCACGACTCCTCATCCTTGCACTTGCTTGAAGTGTTTCCATCGGCTTCGTCATACTAAGTCTCCCTTTTGCCAAGAGGTCACACCTCCGGGACTTCCTTTGCCAAGACTCTCTTCTTGGACTTCCCTTGCCAAGTCTTCCACCTGGACTTTCCTGCTTACTCAAAGCACACAAGTTAGAACACAAAACATTGCCTAACTTAAACTTGTTTAGCCAAACATGAAAACCATAATTACTTGGAGCAAGATTGCACCAACAATCTCCCCCTTTTTGATGTTTGGCAAAACTCATTTAAGTTAGGTCTTTAAATATCACAACATGCTTTAAGTATAATGATACATGAACATGAGGCATATAAAGATAAGCATATGAATATAATCATGCAACATTTCATGTAATCTAAAACACATAATCACGATTAAGAGCTAACTTAATCTATTTCTCCCCCTTTTTGACAAAAATCACAAAAGGGAGTGACAACACTCAAGCGAGGAATGAGCCATGAGATAAGTCAAGATAGATCCTAGTAATTCTCCTCCTTGGATAATGGAATCTACCATCCCTTGATAGACATGTACCCGTTAAAGGCTTGCTCCCCCTAAAGCCTTGCTCCCCTTGGATCATTGCACCAATAATGTCCTTGATTCATTTTGAAGGCAACACCAACAATTCTTAGCCATCAATACAGATTAAAAAGAATCCGAGCCTCTTCCCATAACGTAACAACCTTGCGTGTCAACTTGAATCCAATGACTCTCTTGACCAATCCTATTATCCAAGATAAGATTATATGCAGGCCATATCACTTCCAATTGATACAAGGTATCAGAGAACTCACAGGGTTCAAAGGACGGACAAAACTTCAATTTCAGCACAAAACAGAGTCACCCGGTCGACCTCTGGTCGACTGCTACCGGTCGACTGGTACAGTGCCAGTCGACTGGTAGCTGATAAATGCAGTTTTCAGCTCCCGAAATTCAGAAATGCAGAAATAAATGTACAGTGATCGAAAAATTCTGAAATTTCACCCCAACATTTCTTAAGTTACCCACTATTCATGAAAAATATTTTGAAAAATATATGCACCTTGAAATAGTGGTTTGATACAAAGTTTGAAAAGTCCAGAAATAACTTGATACTCATGAAACTATGTATCAATCTAGGCACCAACTATAGTCATCAATGAAAGACCTATGCTATGCCATTCTATGGGGATTAGGAAATGTGTTCAAGGCAAATTTAAGAGTCATGATCAATGATTACCAAGAATACATGGATATGGCCATACATAAGACTCTTGTTCTTAACCAACAAGGAGACTCCCCCTTAATCCATTATGCCATTAAAAATTCATACTGATCATAAATAGGGCTGATGGCAGCAAGAAAAATAAGAGTATAGATTTTACACTGCCAAGGTGAATATAGTATCAAACATAATCCAAACCAACTCATATGATCACCAACCCAAAATGACGAAACTACTTCATAACTGCAAATAGAGTTTTTACATAACTAAAAGCACATAAACAGAAGTGAAATCAACCATAGCCAGGTAAATAAAGTGTCATCTAAATACATCAACCAGAAAGACCTGCGTCCGAGATAAATATATGGACTAATAAAACAAGTCTCGACGCCAGGAAATGCCAAAAGGCAACTCAATCTACTCGTCGGCAGGCGGAGGAGGTGGAGGATACTGATGAGAGATCTGCATAGCACGTAGCATCTCATACATCTCCAGCTGACGCTGGTCATAGATGATGTGACGCTGATCCTCCACGGTCCACCGGTCATATGTCGCCTGACGAAAGTCACGAAACTCCTGATAGCCCTGGCCGACCATCTCCTCCAAATGTGTAACCCGCTCAACAAGAGAGTCGGGGTACTGAGCATCAGGCATAGGAGCATCTCCAGGGGCATCCTCAGCTCCAGCGGCATCCGCAGCCCAGCGGCATCCGCAGGTACAGCAGGGGCGTCCTCCTCGGCCGCTAAAACAGCATGACGAGGAACCTGAGCCTTCCACATCATGACTCCCCCATGACAGACAATCTTGGCGAGTTTAAGATGCAGTTCCCCTAGTTGACTATATTGAGGGGATAGTTTCTTAATCTCACCCCTAGATGTATCAATTCCTTTGGATGCAAAGTACTCTGTCAAAATGTGGCCAAAAGGCAGATAGAGTTTTCCCTGGATCGGACCTGAAAAGTGTAGGATGGAAAGAAAGACATGCAGAGCAACGTCTATGTCAAAATGTTGCTCAAGAGCATACATCATAACAAGATGTGGGAGTCGAATGACAGACCGTCCCCGGGTGACAAGAGGGAGAATGCAGTCTAGAATGATGCGATACCATATGTACTGGACTACCCCCATGTTTGTATGCTCAAGATGTTCGACGTGATGGGTCGAGGACGGCCAAAATAGTGGCGATGAATAAGATCGACGGTGTTATGAGAGAAAGAACCCGTAATGCGGCCAGGCATGGTCGGAAAGCATGTAAATGGGTTGGCCGACTCACGACACTGTAGAAAGTGACGAAGACTGTCAGGATTGAACTCAATCACTACTCCCCCTATAGTAGACTCAAGGTTGTGCTCATGACCACCTATGGAACGTAAATTTACAAAAAATTCCTTAAGGAGTGTGACATTGATATCGGTTTTGCATCCAGTCAATTTGTTTAGGTGGTAGTAGTCAATTATTTCAATGAGGTGTGGGGTTCTCTCTTGAAAATATGAACGATTTAGATACCGGCAATCCATCAAATGGAACTCAGTATCTTCAGACGTTCTTTGAGCGGCCGCAGAGTAGAACCTAGGCACACGCAGCCCCGGTCTAGAAGGAGAGGGTTGCTGAGAGCTTCCCTCTCCTTGACGACGAGGTGGTGGAGGGGATTGCTGGGAGCTACTCTTACCCTTTTTGGATGCAACACGTTTTTGCCTAACCCTAAATGCATGAATGAAATGCATGAATGTCATGGGTGAACCAATGAAGAGCACACACCACCAAAAAATTTGATTAGTTGATAAACATGATGGAAAACAAGTACTAACAAGAGAAGTAGGAAAGGAGAAAGCCATTACCTTCATTCCATGATGGTTGAGAGTAGGAAGGTATAGGAAAATCGTCCAAAAGCCAATAGGTGCCCAAGCAACACCTTTATAAACCCTAATCTCACTCAAAAGGATGGAGAAGATGGAGTAGGAGCAAAACCTAAGGCTTCGAGGGGTTGGGGAAGTTCGGCAAGCTCAAAGAGAGAAGGGGCGTCGAAGAGGAGAAGTAGATCTAGGGTTTTAGGCGACCGGTCGAGTGCCCCTTTATATAGGAAATCGCTAGCCCAGTCGACTGGGATGGTCCCAGTCGACTGGCTCCAGTCGACTGGGGTATTCCCAGTCAACTGCCCTTCAGTTTTTCTTGCGTACAGAGATCCCGGTCGACCTCCCAGTCGACCCCCAGTCGCCTGCCACCAGTCGACTGGTATCTGAGCCAGTCGACTAGTGGCTGAATTTCAGCCCTCTTTGGTGAATTTCAGAAATGTCGTAGAAATTCCAGAAAATTCGAAAAATCTTGAAATTTTGCAGACATCTTTCCTACACCATGTATGATCAAGGAAAAATAGTGCAACATGAAAATTCAAGATAGTTTAGGAGTTTGGTACAAACTCGAGAAGTGAACTTATTTGATACATTTTGTACCAAACTCAAGATCTGATTTGAATTCTTATAGAGGTTGATTACACACTAGCATGAATACACCC
>JAGFNQ010010030.1:0-58138 GCA_024364735.1 Boesenbergia rotunda
ATTTTTTCTTTCTACTATGCCATTTGTTGGGGGGTTTGGGACACGAAAATTCGTGTTTATATCCATTTACTTTACAGAATTCTTCGAATCTTTGATTCTCGAATTCTCCCCCGTGGTCAGACCTAAGTCTTTTGATTTTGGTATCATTTTGATTTTCAATCAATTTACAAAAGTTGTTAAATAGGTTCAGGGTTTCATCTTTGGTCTTTAGAAACCTGACCCAGGTGAACCTAGAGTAGTCATCAATTATCACTAAGCAGTATCGGTTTCCACTTAGTGACTTGGCTCCATGTGAATCAAATAGGTCAAGTGTAGGAGCTCAGAGTTGTTTGGGTTTGATCAGATTGGATCAATTTGTGACTAGACTTGGTTTGTTTGCCTTTACAAGATTCACATATTAGGTTTTCATTATTCTTAATTTTGGGACACTTTGATTAAGCCAAGTTGGGTAATTTTTGAGATAGTTCTTAGATTGGTATGACCTAATCTCCTATGCCAGAGTTTTGATTGTTCTAATTGTGTTAACATGCATTTGGGTATAAGGGGAAGATTTATAGTGTATACATTTTTTTCCTAGTGCCCTTAAGCATGATTTTGAGTCTGGCATTTCTAATCAGGCAATTAGAATTGTTGAAAGTAACTAAATAACCAGAATCACATAACTGACTTATGCTAAGTAAGTTAAAATTGAAGTTTTCCACCAATAGAACTTTCTTAATAATGAAATTGGATTTAAGTTCAATATTACCTGACCCAATTACCTTGAGTGTAGCATTGTTACAAATGCCACTGAGCCCAGGTTTTTGAACTTGAGTTTGGTGAACTTCAATTTGTCCCCAGTCATATGTCTGGAGCACCCGCTATCTAACATCCATTGGTCCAAATCTTTATGTTCCTACACATAAAGAATTTTTGATGATTTGGATCCAATTTAAGTTAGGGATAGCTTAAATTGAGTTTCACTTCCTAGTCTGTCTCACCCCAGTCTAGGGTTTTCAATCACGTTAACCTTAAGGTTTTTGTGAGACAGGTTTGAGGGTAAAAATTAATTTTGAAAAGGAATTTTAATTTGTTTTGAAGAAGTTATTTTAATTTTGAAAACAGATTTGAAAAAAACAGAGATCCTTTTTTTTTAAAAAAATTAAGTGTTTTTCAAAAAGAGAATGAGTTTGAGCAATAGAAATTTTGAAATCAGGTTAGAATCTATAATTATTTGAAATTTGAGTTAGATTTGAATTTGACAAAAGATAATTTGAATTTGAATTTCAGAAATTGGCTTCCAGGTCTTGGCGAGGCACTAGGCCTTCTTTGGCCGTAGCCTTATGGGATCATCCACCCTTTCCTTGACAAAGCCTTTTAATGAAATTTCATTTTCAAATTAAATTAGGTCATTTTCTGGTCTAACTAGCTTGGGTCTTGGATCGGTAGCTTCGGCTGGTTTCACCAGTCTAAAGAGACCAAGTAGACTTGATCTTATTAGAGTTGGTTTCCCCAACGTACTATCATCTCACCTCCTCCCAATACTATGTTTTCAAGTTTCAAGTAGTTGAGTCCTTAAATCTAAGTATCCCTAAATCTAAGCATGGCAGATTGCAGAAAATTAAATAACCAAGCAATCAAGCAAAAAATTATCTAATTATAAAATTGTTTTGATTTTGGCTCCCCCTGGACTAAAGCCTCTGTATGGGATAGGCAAGATGTGAATCTTGTCCTTGGGGATCCAAAATTGATTTGAACCAATTGGTTTAGTCAGGCACAGTTTTGGCACCCATGCCTGAACCTTAGGTCTTGACTGGTTCAGTACAGCAAAGTAAGATCTTTGCCGAGATTTGGTTCTATAGCCAAGTCCGGATCGGTTTAGAACAGACTTTTGTTTTCCAAGAATCATATCAAGGTTCTTGGAACCAGAAGTGAATCGTTCTAAAGCTGTTCTTAAGTCCTTAACTTGAGTTTTCAGGGAGGAATTCTCTGATTCAAGTTTTTCAACTTGATCAGGGGTTCCTTCCTGATGTTTCTTAGTTAAGGCCTTAGTCTCAGCTTCCTCTTTCAGGAATTTTACTTCCTGTCGGAGGGACTCGATTCGGAGTTTGGCTTTCGCCAAATCTCGGGATAGATAGGAAATAAGCGAATTCAATTGCAATTTTGAAAAACCCGTTACCCTTATTTCGCCGTTGTCGGAGAAGGTCAGCTTGCCGTCGTCCTGGTCCGAGTCTGAGTCAGTCTCGATTTGATCCGAAGCGGTCAGGGCTAGAAGATTGGACTGGGGTGCTTCTTCTTCTCCTTCTGAGGAAGACTCGTCCCAGGTTGCTTGGAGTGCCTTCTTCTTTCTGGTCTTTTTGGACTCCTTTAGGCTTGGACATTCAGTCTTGTAGTGGCCCTTCTTCTTGCATTCGTAGCAGGTTACGTTGGGCTTGTGTTTGTCAGTTGCCGGTTCAGCTTGTCCGTCCTTTCTTCGGCTTGTTCTCCGTGTGTTGGTTTGGTTCTTCAACTTTTTGTAGTAGCTTCGTGCTAGCCGGACCAGTTCAGATTGATCTTCTTCTTGATCTTCTGTTTCTGAATCTGAGGTAGATTCTGGTTCAACTTGAGTTTGCTTCTTGGTCGTCTTTCCTATTTTCCCTGCAAAGAAGGCTATACTTTTCTCGACCAAATTGCAGTTAGTCTGTTCATGCAGTTCAAGTTCAGAAAATAACTCATCTAGCTTAATTTTTGAAAGATCCCTAGAGACCTTGTATGCATCTACCATAGATGCCCACAAGGTGGTCCTAGGGAATGTGTTTAGGGCATACCTTATAAGATCACGGTTTTGAACCTGGTGACCTATTGCGTGAAGACCGTTCATCAATTCCTGGATTCTGGCATGGAGCTGAGCTGCTGTCTCGTTATCTGCCATTCTGATGGTGAAGAGCTTGTTCAGTAGCAGATCCCGTTTGCTGATCCTCGTATCTGAAGTTCCTTCGTGGAGCTCGATCAGTTTAGCCCATAGCTCCTTGGCACTGTTGAATGGGCCTACGCGGTTCAGCTCCTCTTTTGTCAGTCCGCATTGAAGGGTCTGAGTTGCTTTGGCGTCAGCTTCAATCTTGCGTTTAAGGGCAGTGTCCCACTCTGAGTAGTTTTGTGGTACGCCTTCAGCATTTGTGGGAATCATCAGTCCAGACTGGATGGTTATCCACATATCCACCTGAGTTTTCAGGTGGACCTCCATTCGACTTTTCCAGTAAGGAAAGTCTTCTCCACTGAAAAGTGGAGGTCTGGCGGTGCTAAAACCTTCTTGGATGGCCATTTGTTGCTGAAATAGCAAACAACAAAAACAACGAAAATATTCCAAGACTTGGTCTTGGATTAGTAGTGCGGAAAAAAAAACAAATTTCAAGGGGTGTTGCACTAACCTTGAAAGAAACACTCGAACGAAAATATTTAAAAAAATGAGAGAGAAAACGAAAGAAATCCGAAAAATTTTCAAACTGGTGGTTGCACCAAGTTTGAATTCCCCGCTCTGATACCACTTGTTGGATCGAGAAAGACCGATAGAGGGGGGTGAATATCGGAAAATGTTCGGATTTAAAAGAAAGAGTAAGTGCACGACGGAATAAAATCAAACAACGCAAACACCAAGGTTTTACTTGGTTCGGAGCCTGGGTCGACTCCTACTCCAAGGCCCACGGTCGTTGACCGTTTACTTTGGGCAATTCTATAGTGCGCAAAACGGTTATAGAGTGAGATTACAAAATTACTGTAAATAGAAATATACACTTTGTTTTACCAACTCCCGGTGTAGATCGAGTTTCGGTGCAGTGGGAGGTTGACGGCGCTTCGTTCTTGAGTCGGGAAGTTTCCGGAGCAGAGCGCGGTTGTCAGAGCGTTTGGATGCGTTGAATGAAAGCAGTGTTCTTGAAGAGAAGGGTCTAGGGCCCTTTTTATAGTGCCTGGGGGCGCCCTGGTCGACGGGGGCGCCCCCCCACGTGGCTTTTGATCCGCAAGAGGCTCGGTCAAGGTCTTAGCCCTTAATCCTCGGGATAAGGCCTTGACGGGGGTGCCCTGGACGCTGGGGGCGCCCTGGTTGACCCGGCCAAACCTTATCCGCAGCGCTGAGCTCTCCTTGGTCAGGCTGGGGGCGCCCGGGACAGCGGGGGCGCCCTGGGTGCGCAGTGCAGACGCGGCAGCAGCTTAACTCTTCAGTTTGTTTGCCATGGGGGTGCCCGGGACAGCGGGGGCGCCCTCAGAATGTACTGTCGAGGTTCATTTGCTTTCATTGTGTTTTGTGTTCACCTTGGGGGCGCCCGGGACACTCCGGGCGCCCTGGTCAGCAGTTGCCTCTTTCCTTTGAGGCATTCTGAGCTGCAGACACACGTTCCTTCGGTCCTGCTTCCAGGGTTAGTCCAAAACACAATAAAACAAATATTTAATTTAATTTATACAGCCTCAGCTGTCTTGGTTCTGACTTTGGTCTCCAAAATGGAGCCCTAGGTCGAACCGACGCCTAATGTTCCCTCAAGGGGAACGCGTCCTCACCTACTCCTCTCGGGAGAATTTACCTGGTGCCAACCGGCTCCTCCAGTTGGACTTTTGCCCGGCAGCCCTTCGCCAGGTCTTGAGTACCACGCAGCCCTTCGCTTGGTGCCTAGCAGTCCTTCGCTAGGTCTTTTCTTCTGGCAGCCCTTTGCCAGTGCCTAGCATTCCTTCGCTAGGGTTTGTCCATTCTGGCAGTCCTTCGCCAGAGCCTAGCAGTCCTTCGCTAGGGCTTTTCTTCTGGCTGGCATTCCTTTGCCAGTGCCTAGCATTCCTTTGCTAGGGCTTTTCCTGTACACTCAAGAAACTTGTTAGACAACAACTAACCCTTAACTTTTGAACCCTTTTGCCAATATCAAAACACTGGTTTGACTTGGGTGCATTCTGCACCAACAAAGTCTTGGTACATTTTTATTTCTCTTGTGTACAAGATTAAACTAAATGGCCAACCAAGAATGGAACAGTGCCCGTCCACCACTCTTCTCTGGCGAAAACTTCAATTGTTGGAGAAGTCATATGGAGTTCCATCTGAAGGCTCATATGGACATATGGATGATCGTTCAAACAGGATTCTACCTCCCTACAGAAGATGGACTATCATTTACGTGGGACCAACTGGATGAACCAACCCTAAGGAAGATCGAGACAGATGCAAGGGCTACTGCAATCCTACAATATGGCCTAACCAATGAAGAATTGAAGCGGGTCGGATCCTTCAGATGTGCTAGAGAAATCTGGGAAAAACTGATTGACCTTCATCAAGAGATCTCAAATGAAGAAGAAGATCAGGTAAGTTATCTTGCCCTTTCGGTCCAAGCACAAACAGCCGAGTCAGAGTCTGAACCCGAATCCAAAGTCGAACCAGAATCAGACGACGAATTGACTGAGACGGTAACCGATTTTGAATTCTTTTCAAAATTTGAATTAAATAATCAAACAGATACTGTAATGGTCGAGGAAGGTGTAAATTCTTTTGCAGGGAAAAATCTTAAAGAACCACCAAAGAAGGAGCTTCAACTAGTACCCGAGTCCGACTCAGACACAGAATCAGAAGATGAGCTTAGATCCGAGGCGCCAAGAATCAAGGGGGAGATTCCCAATAAGGAACCAAAAGGTAAAAGTGTAAAATCAGATTTTAAAAATCATGTAATTTGTTACACATGCAGGGAGAGAGGGCACTACCATAAGAAAATCAAACCCTAAAACATAAGGTCAATAAGTTAGAAAATTTAATTCATAATCTTGCTGATTTCGAAAATCCAGAGTATTACTCCAATTGTGACCTTACTTAGACAATTGTTTGTTTTAATTATGTGTTTCGTTTTATTTTTTTTTGTCTAGAATTAGGACTGGTTAGTTTAAGGACTAAACCAACTTAACTGAAATTTAAACAACATAGTATTAGGTGGTGGTGAGATGATAGTACGTTAGGGAAGCCTTTTCTAATAAGGTCAAGTATACACTACTTGGTCTCTTTAGACTGGTGAAACTAGCCGAAGCTACCGATCCAAGACCCAAACTAGTTAGACCAGAATTTACCAAAAAGTAATTTTGAAGATGAAATTTCACTAAAAGGCTTTGTCTAGGAAAGGGTTGATGATCCAATAAGGCTACAGCCAAAGAAGGCCTTGTGCCTCGCCAAGACCTGGAAGCCAATTTTTGAAATTCAAATCAATTTACTCTTTGTTAAATTCGAATCTAACACAAATTTTCAGTTAATTTTAGATTCAAATATCTCTTTTCAAAATAAATTTAAATTAGGTTTAAAAATTAATTTAATTTTTCAAAATTAATCATGGCCTTTTCAAAATAAATCTTTCTATTAAAATATGTATCTCACAAAACAGTTAAGGATATCCTGTTTTGTCACTTAGAAATGAGTGTGATGCTTAGGACCTAAAAGTTGAGTCCAACCCAACCAACTAATTCAGATTAATCAAACTAAAATTAATTCAATTAAATCAAAATCAAATCTTAATTAAATCAATAAATTCAATTAAATCTTAATAAATTAAATTTAATTCAATCAAATTCAAATTTAATTCATCTAACTTTTAAAATTCAAATTTAATTCATCTGACTTTTAAAATTCAAATTTAATTTAACTAACTTTTAAAATTCAAAGTTAAAATTCTAATTAATTTCAAAATCCTCAAAAATCATTTTAACTTTTAAACTAAGGTTTAATGTTTCAAAATTAACCATTTTTTGTTAAAATTAAATATTTGTCTCACACAACCCATAAGGTTAACATGTTTGACCACGTAGAACTGGGTGAGACATCTAGGACCTAAAAGCATGATTCGCTAACCTTTTAAATAAAAAAAAGGGTTTGCAAAAGTTATTCAAACTTACCTCTAATTTTTAATTTATTGTACTATACCCTACTTTTTCATTCCTAACATTTTTTTTAATTTCATGTCAAATATCACAATAAATAGAGTCTAGGGCTTGTTCTGATTTAGTCATTAACTTGGTCAAAATAGTCAACCCTAGTCCACATAGTCAAACCTGGTCAACACTGATATCCCTTAAGGAACTTAGATAAAAGTCAGACTGTGTCGGATACAGGGGGAGTTCTTCTTAATCTTTTTCGAAAAATTCAGATTTTTTCAAAAACCTTATGCTCTAAAACTTATTATCATCTCAAAATAAGGTTTTCAAAAGTTGACTAAAAAACCCTCGTATATTACTATCTCTTTGAAAAATTAACATCATGATTTTCGAAAACTGTGCTATCATTCCAAGTTGTGTTTTCAAAAATTTATCTTCTTGAAAGTTATCATACTCAGAAGGTTATTCAAAATTATTCTTTTGATTTTAATAAACCCTAAAGACACAGAGGAAGGTCCACTTCATGATCTACAAGGATTCCTAGGATGTGTCAAATTTAGGGGGAGTTTGAGTCAAAAGAAGAATTTCTGAAATATTTTTTTGGTAATTATTTGTTTTGAAGTTATTAGATAATTCTTATAATTTAAATCAAACCCTAAAACTCAGAGGAAGATCGCTTATAGTGAACAAGCTTCCTAGGACTGGGTCAAGCTTAGGGGGAGATTAAATTAAAAGAATTATTGAACATTTTTTAAAAATTATATGTTCTCATGCACTGCAAGTTTAAAATTCTTTTTGAAAACTTAAATAATTTTTGTTCCAAAATACTATTATTTTATTTTTTTAAATTCTTGTGACTTATGAAGTTACTTTTATAATATTTACTTGGATTGAAAATTTTCTAGGACACTTAGGAAAATGTCCTTGTAGTTAACAAGGTTTCCTAGGATTGTGTCAGACTGGAAAAGAAACCAAGTCAAGTATTATGTTTTCAAAATAAAATTAATTTTTTTTAAAAAAAATTGCATATTATGTTCAAAAGTACTTATATGTTTCAAAAATGCATAATCTTCAAAAGTACTTATATTGTCAAAAATACATAATATCATTCAAAAGTACTTCTATTTTTCAAAGTATAATGTTTTCGAAAGTACTAATACTTGTCAAGGCAATAGTGTTCTAAGTGCGTGAAGTTTCTAAAAGACTTGCCTACACAAACAAAATATTTTTCTTAAGTGAAGTTTTGTTGGTGCAATTTAAAGCTTTTTGCTATGCTTTCAAGAATTATGCTAAGTATTTTTATGTTTTCAAAACTCATAGGCTCTGATACACAAACTTTCTCTCTTAAGACTTCTTTCAAAATATATTTCTTTATTAATAAACAGCTAAGGAGAGAAAAAGCTCAAATTGTTCAAAATCAAAATGTTTTTCAAAAGCTTTCTCTTATTCAAAAAGCAAAGTTGAATTTCTTAGTGTGCTTAAGTAGACTTTTCCTTAGTAAACAAAATTTGCCTGAGCAAAGATTTTTTTAAAATTTTGGCAAATGTTTGTTTTAGTGAAAAACTTGTCTAGAAATTTTTTTAAAGATTTTGTTTTTCAAAATACACAAAGTATTTCTGGTAGCAAACTTTTTTAAAACAAATTCTTTCCTAACTCTAAAAGTTGAATTTTTTTTTTGGAAATTTGGCTTCAAAAATGGAAATTTTGCCTAAGTAAATTTTTTTTGCCTTATAAGTAAAAGTTTTCTTAAAATTTAGGCCTGCAAAACTTCTCATAATGGAAAATTATCTAAGTGTAAAAAGTTTTGCTAATGAAAATACTTTTACTCTATTTTTTGAAAAACACTTTGTCAAAAACATGAAGCACTCAGAAAAACTCAAAAATCCCTGTTAGATACCTTGTTCACCCATATTTGTTTTTGATATATGTCAAAGGGGGAGGAAAGGTCAAAGTTAAGAATTAAATTAATTATTGTTTTATAAAACAATTATTCAGGGGGAGTATGAGTATGAGAAATTTTTTCAAAATTACATTGGCTTGAGACTTTATACTATTCAGAATTGCTATGTGTTACTGGTCTTAACCATCTTGCTTAACTGTTGTAATTTTTACTTAACTTTGAATTGTGTTACCATAAATCAAAAAGGGGGAGATTGTTGGTGCAGGAAGCACCATATCGAACCTTGTTTTGATATTGGCAAAGGGTTTAAAGTTAAGTATTAGTGGTGATCTAACAATGTTACTTAAGTGTGCAGGAAAAGTCCTAGCGAAGGGCTGCTAGGCACCTGGCGAAGGACTGCCAGGAAACAAAGTCCTAGCGAAGGGCTGCTAGGCACCTGGCGAAGGACTACCAGGAAACAAAGTCCTAGCGAATGGCTGCTAGGCACCTGGCGAAGGACTGCCAGGATACAAAGCCCTAGCGAAAGACTGCTAGGCACCTGGCGAAGGAATGCCAGGATACAAAGCCCTAGCGAAGGACTGCTAGGCACCAGGCGAAGGACAGCTTGGGACTGAAGACCTAGCGAAGGACTGCTAGGCACCGGGCGAAGGACAGCTTGGTATCCAAGACCTGGCGAAGGACCGCTAGGCAAAAGTCCAACCGGAGGAGCCGGTTGGCATCAGATAAATTCTCCCGAGAGGAGTTGGTGAGGATGCGTTCCCCGTCGAGGGAACAGTAGGCGTTGGTTCGACCTAGGGTTCCATTTTGGAGACCCAAAGTCAGAACCAAGACAGCTAAGGTTGTATAAACTAACATCTTATTGCTTTATGGTGTTTTGGACTAACCCTGGATGCAGGACCAAAGGAACGAGTGTCTGTAGCTCAGAGAGCTTCAAAGGATTGAGGCAACAGCTGACCAGGGCGCCCGGAGTGTCCCGGGCGCCCCCAAGGTGAACACAAAACACATTGTGCAAAGGAAGGCTTCGACAGTACATGATCGGGGCGCCCCCATGCTTCCGGGCGCCCCCGTTGCACCCGGGCGCCCCCAGCGCTCCGGGCGCCCCCAGGTGAAGCTACCGAAGTAGCTCCAGCGAAGCCAAGAGGATAAGAATTTGACCCGGTCAATCCGGGCGCCCCCAGCGTCCCGGGCACCCCGGTCAAGATCTGATCCCGAGTTTGAAGGGATCAGAAGCGGACCGAGTTAAAGGAGGATCGGCCGACACGTGGGGGGGCGCCCCCGACGTTCCGGGCGCCCCCAGGGCCTATAAAAGGGCCCTCGACCTCGAAGCTTCAAACAAGGAATTCTTTCAATGCTTCTACGCTCTTCTGCTTCCGCGCTCTGCTCCGGCAACCTCCCGACTCAAGATACAAGCGCCAACGACATCCTACTGCTCCGGAAAAAGTAATCTACATCGAACGTCGGTAAAAAGAAGAGTTTAATTTCAGTATTGCACTTTAACTGTAATTCCATTTCTGTAACTGATTTTGCGCGATTATAGTATTGCCCGTAGTAAACGGTCAGCGACCGTGGGCCTTGGAGTAGGAGTCGACCTAGGCTCCGAACCAAGTAAAAACCTTGGTGTCTGTGTGTGTTTGTTTTTTAATCTTCCGCTACGCATTCTCTTTTCAAATCCGAATGTTTTCCGATATTCACCCCCCCTCTATCGGTTCTCTCGTTCCAACAGTTCAGTCCCTAGGAGGGACTGAAATATGTTGTTTTCAAGCACTGGGAGGGCCTGAAATAAAAGGATTTCAGGTCCTCCCAGGGCCTGAAATGAAAAGATTTCAGGCCCTTATAGGGGCTGAATTCATTGGATTTGAGGGCCTGGGAGGGCCTGAATCAATATAAGTCAGGCCCTCCGAGGGACTGAAATATACTGATTTCAGGCCCTGTGAGGGCCTGAAATAAAAATATTTCAGGCCCTCCAAGGGCCTGAAATGAAAAGATTTCAGGCCCTCCAAGGGTCTGAAATAAAAATATTTCAGGCCCTTAGGCCTTCCTAGGTCCTTGATTATGATTTTCAAAGTTTGGAAAATGTAATTGTAATTTATTTTTCAGGGATGATAATGTTGTTGACGAAATTTTATCCGAAATATGGAATACTCTTGATGATAATGCTGTCACGGGGAATGGATCAGAAATTACAAGGAATTTGACAATTGATCTAAATGAAGAAGCAACTAATATAGAAGGTGAGGGTTTGAATTCTTCTACAAGAGTTGTTGAATTATTTGAGGCAACCTGGAGTGGGGAGGAAGGAATTGAAAGCCGGAATGCAGATGAATTAGAACCCATTACAAGTGTACTAGAATTCCAAGCCGATGATATGCAGATTGAGGAATATGAATTCCCCCCAGATGAGTACAGTGACTTAGAGGAGGAGTTTCCATTAGCTGAAGATCCTTATATTTTAAATTCTCGATTGCTTGCTGGGCCAATTGGAGAGGTAGAGGCAAGAGATGGGCATGAATTTTTTGTGGGGCAGATATTTCCATCTAGAGAAGAATTCAAGAATGCACTTGTCAAACATGCCATGGTTAAGCATATGAGATATAACCCAGTTGACACCCGAAAAAATAGAGTTAAAGCAGTGTGCTTCAACCAATCATGTACATGGAGAGTAGTAGCAAGGGGGGAAGTAGAGTTCACTGTTACAAAATATATAAAGGAACACCAATGTGGAACTGTTAGGGAAAGTGTTGATCATCATGCATGCTCTTCATCATTTGTTGCTTCTTTTGTTGAAGAGCAATTTCTTCATAATGAACAATACAAACCAAGTATGATTATATCAGATATTAAAGCTAGATTTGGAGTGACCATACCATACAAAAAAGCATACATAGCTAGGGAGAAAGCATTGAAAAATGTTGTTGGAGATTATAATGAGGCTTATAGAGATCTTCCACAATATCTGCGTGAGTTAAGAGCTAGAGATCCTGAAACGTATGTGACACTATGCAGGAATGGTCACAATCAGTTCCAGCGGTGTTTTTGGGCTTTTGGTGCTTGCCGAAGGGTGTTCAGGTCTTATTTGCGTAGACTTATCGGAATTGATGCCACACACCTAAGAGGAAAATATCCGGGAGTAATGTTGATTGCAACGACGATTGATAGTAATGACAATGTTCTTCCAGTTGCCTTCGCAATAGCTGAAGTTGAATGTGGGTCTGCATGGGAGTGGTTTTTGGAGCATACAAAGAGGTTCTTTGGTGTCGATGATCACTTAATCACCATAGTATCAGATATACATCGGGGCATTATATTAGCAGTTAGAAAAGTCTACCCAAACGCGTATCATGCCTTTTGTTGCCACCACATGTGTTGTAATATGGTAACTGATACTGGAAGCAGAGCTGCTGTAGGTTTGTTTTGGGCAGCAGCACGAGCCAACACAACACTCCAATATGATATGATAGTGCAGACAATGCTTGAAAAATATCCAGTTGCCCATAAGTGGCTTCACAACATTGACCCTAAAAGGTGGGCAAATGCACACTTTCCAGGGAGAAGGTACAAAATGCTTACCACGAATTGTGTGGAGAGCTTAAATGCTTTGTTCAAGTCTACACGTGAGCTTCCTATAAACAGGTTAATTGATAATACAAGAAGAAAAGTTGCTCAATGGTTCTATAATCGTAGAGAGGAAGTCTCCAAATGGCATGTTGCTTTGACACCTTATGCTACAAAAGAAATGGATTCAAGGAGAGAGAAAGCAAGAGCTTATAAGGTTCACCTTTCTCTCAATCAGAAATGGAAGTAGAAACATGGGGTACTTCATACATTGTTGATTTGGAAAAAAAGTTTTGTCATTGTAGGGAGTTTCAAATTTCAGGACTTCCTTGCTCACATGCTATTGCCGTAATCATTCATAGGAACATGGATACGCTCCCATATTGTGAGCATTATTTTTATTCTGAAACTTGGAAGTGGGTTTACATGGATCGTATTTTCCCTTGTAGAAGCAAGCAGTTTTGGCCTATTGGAGTAAACGACATTACAGTTCTATGTCCCCGTAGCATTGTACAGCCTGGTAGACGAAAGAAGGCACGGATAGAGTCCAGACACAATGACAAGGTCAAACTAAAATGCAGCCGGTGCAAATAACTTGGTCATAATAAAAGGACATGTAGAATGCCGCCAGCCCCAAGGTCTTGAGTTTATTGGTATATGTAGTGACCCAATATTCTGATTGAAGTGTATGTTTTGTATGGAGGATAACTGAATGTATATATTTTGTATATTGTACAGCTATAGTATTGTAAAAAAACTAGTTGTTGTTAATGTTGTGACTTGAAGAAGTATTTCAATATTATGATACATTTCTTCTTGTGTAAATTTATGTATGCAGAATTGAGCAGTTGTGAAGTTTTCGATTTTAGGTGCCACAATAATGTTATTTTAGGTCTTGTAGTCCTGAAGTCCTATGATTTGTGAATATCTGTCATTTGAGACCCTCTGTTTGTTTGCTATGTTGATTCATTGTTCTGTGCCAACTGATAGATACTATATTAACACGTAATTGATAATCATTAGGACTATGTTTGGAGACAAAAAATTCCATCTCCTAGCTATCTAAACTCTAACTACTGGTAATGAGTTTTGAGAAATCAAAATATAATAGGTCCATGAAACAAAACTACTGCTGTGCCAACTTCTGAAAATATGAGGTAATGATGTGGATGGAATTAAATTGTGGTGCAATGTCTATGTAGGTACTCTCCTTTTTGTTTTATATTAAAAATAATTTGACAACATGTATATTTATATAAAATATTTAATCATTATAATATTGAATTATTTGAAATCTGAACTGAGATTATTGTGTCAGGCCCAATAATGGAATTATTTCAGGCCCACGCTGGGCCTAAATAATATCATTTCAGGCCCAGCATGGGCCTGAAATAATCTCATTTCAGGCCCAACGTGGGCTGTGATGGGTAGAAGAAAAGTAAGGTTCAATATTACTTATAGTATCGACAAGAGGACAGATTATAGATTACACAATAACAAGGATCGAAAGCAATGCTCCATTGGAGTATGAAAATGGTTTACATACATTATAACTACAAACATATATTATTTGTCATTAAACTTACATTATACAACTGAATCATTTTGTTTCAGGCCCTGAGTGGGTTCCCTAAAATCCTTTTGTTTCAGGCCCACTGTGGTCCTGAATTAAAATGATTCTAGCAAAAGCAAGGTTCAATATTACTGATGAGTTCCACAACAATTACATATTACAGATCATATATGAGACAAAAACAATGATCCGAAACAAAGTTTCATTGATTTGAAAAGGAGTACATGGAATATATAATTACAAATATACAATGTTTGTGATGACAATTACATATACATAGTATCAACAAAAATACTATTTACAGATTTAGCTAAATCTTCCAGCACTTGTCTCTCATTATTTTATAGCCCACCTGAAATCGATAGTATTTCATTTGCTTTTGGGTAAAATCTGTAGGTCTTTGAAAAACTAGACTTTCTGCATACCGCATCATGAAAAATGCACAATCCGACCTGAAAAACCAATATTGACATTGTTGTCATTTGAGACATCCAACCATGAAATGCATTGTTATTTTTAACAAAAATAAACATCCTCTTACGATCTGCTTTGGGTGAGTCCTTCTACAACAATTTTATTGAACTCTGTCCCAGATATGGAAGGCAATCCTTTATTCCATGTCTTGTAATAAGACCAGTTCAAATTTTTGAAAAATGTCACTTACACAGATATGACATTAGTAACAATTATATTGGTATGAAACTTTTTTTTGAGTTATATCTACGAAATAAAAAACTTACAGTTTTTTCAAATTTGGCAGTGTACCCTTCTGTGGCGCCGAGAGAATTATAATGATGGATACTACCTTCCACGAGGTCAATAACCATTAGATGCCAATGATCATCTGCATTATTTAGAGGACAGATGATATATCTAATTGGCTTATCCGTATCAGTAGCAATAGTTTGTTCAAAAGCCTGAGCGTGAATCACCTCAAAAAGTTCCTATGGTTATTAAAAAGGAAGTGTCAGTGGACTAAATCATAGAAAAAAATAATAATGATTTAGTAGCTAATTGACTTACATCAAACCCCACCCCACAGAATATGGAGGGCTGGTATGGTGAGTTACACGCTTTTGCTTCATTTCCAAGAATAGTCCAGTATGTATTGTTGCAATCCCCGGTGGTGTAGTCATTCCAATCAAATATTGTCAAAAAAGATAGCATATCTAATGTAAAGGTCCCATTGGATACTGGATTCAACTCATACCTACATGCAAATAAGATAAGCAACTTTATAACAATGTGAATGATTAAATTTTATTAATGAATGTCAATAATCATCAATGTTTTACAATATTTTTCCAAACGCAATAGCAACTAACTCACTTTAATTTACTAAGCTTTAATAATGTTTCAGCAATCTCTGCATCTTTAGTCTTCTTAAAGAATGCCTTGGAATTCTTCACGATTTTGCTTTTCATCTTTTGAAATTCTTTAGCTTTAGCTGCGTGATGTTCAGATATGTTAGTTTGGGTGGAGGTCACAGATTTTGTTGTTTGTGTTGTAGTATCTGAGATTGATGGGGCAGGAGGCTCGTCATCTTCATCTTCATCTTCATCTTCCTCCTCATCCTTCTCCTGAACAACTTGTTTGCCCTTGCCTTTGGCCTTGTAGGTTTGTCTGACCTGAGTTATTTTCCTTTTTTTGGCAAGTGGGTCACCTTCATCTGACCCTTTGCTTTGCAATTGGTCATGCAACTGTTTGATTTTTTTGTTAGACTGAAGTATGATAGCCTCTCTTACAGCTATCCTTTTATCATTTTGCTCCTCTTGTTGTTTAAGCTGCAAATCATTGTCACCAATTATTTTATCTTTTTCAACAATGATGTCATCTTTTTGTTTCAGCTGGGACTCCTTCTCTGCAATTATTGTTTCTTTATGAGCAATAATTTGATCCTTGGCACTGATGGCTGATGTCGTCTCACTTTTGGCTTCCTCCAAACTTTTAATTGCTATATTTAATTGTTGTTGTAAGGTTTCAATT
This sequence comes from Boesenbergia rotunda, assembly GCA_024364735.1. Taxonomy (NCBI): domain Eukaryota; kingdom Viridiplantae; phylum Streptophyta; class Magnoliopsida; order Zingiberales; family Zingiberaceae; genus Boesenbergia; species Boesenbergia rotunda. The sequence goes on from JAGFNQ010010030.1 coordinate 15,852, forward strand.
TGTTCTTGTTTTTCTATACATATATTGCAGGCTTCCATTTGTAAGGGCTGTAGGCTTCCTTGTGCTGCCTGGCTTCCTTCTGGTGCCTGCTGTAATACCTCACATTCTACCTCAAGTGGTTGAGTTGGAGGAGAGTAGTCAGGTACCAAATCATGCTCTATATCAAACGGAATTAAATCAACAATAATTAAATTTGGGGCCACACGGTCTATCATCCTCTTGATAGTGTCAACATGGGCTTTAGGCCAAGTCCAGCGAAGTATTCTTGGCAATCTATGAGGATGTTCAGGAGCAGCAATACTAATATGTTCATTAACCCATACCTGCAACATCATTATAATCAGTAAATAATATCCATCATGAAATTATATTAGCAGGTATATGTGCTCTCACTTACAGCCAAAATATTTGGAAATCCCTTGAGCAAGGGAGCCTTGGTCGGTTGGGTTGAATCACCTACATGTGGTCTATGCCTCAATGTCACCTCCTTTCCAATGGCTCCCAACTGAGGAGCCATGAAATTGTACACGGCATTGCACCAATTGTAGTTTGGTAGATTATCAAAATCATCTATGCAATCAATAAGTGATAGGGCAGGAATGGCAAGTATGCTGCTACTACCACAAAATAGCACTGTACAAAAAAAATAGAGTATATACAACTGACAGTACAGCTTGTCATTGGATGTAGACTTTATTAGCAGTTTCTCCAAATGCCGTGCGGAACAACTGGAATCTTCAAAATACTCCTTGTACAGTGGGCTGGAGGCCTCATTCAAATCAAGTTTGACTATCTCTCCATGGTCAGGTAGCCCTAGAATAACTGATATATCAACAGTTGTGAAATTGAGTTTTTTCCCATGGAATACAAAGCTCTATTCTGCTTCATCCCAATTATCAAACATGTTCTGAACCTGGGGTCTTACACAAGAACTAGTAGGAAGGTCGAGCACCCAAGAAAAGGGTGTTTCTTGAAGCAACTGTTCTTGTGCTGGTGTGGGTGGAACAGATTCAATAAAAATTTTGAAATGACAAAGGCTACTTTTCCAGTTCATTCGTTTACTTCGACCTCTATTGGCAAAACTTGTATACTCGGTAGGCAATTTGATTTTTCGTTGTGGCAGCTGTTTTTTCCCATGACTTCCCCCAGGGACTTGCTGTTTCTTAGATTTGGTGGGAGCAGCTTGTTGGTGCAGGAAGCACCATATCGAACCTTGTTTTGATATTGACAAAGGATTCAAAGTTAAGTTTATTTGTGATCTAATAAAGTTACTTGAGTGTGCAGAAACAAAGTCCTAGCGAAGGGATGCTAGGCACTTGGCGAAGGGCTGCCAGGAAACAAAGTCCTAGCAAAGGGCTGCTAGGCACCTGGCGAAGGAATGCCGGGATACAAAGACCTAGCGAAGGATTGCTAGGCACCAGGCGAAGGACGGCTTGGTACTGAAGACCTGGCGAAGGACAGCTAGGCACCTAGCGAAGGACTGCTGGGCAAAAGTCCAACCGGAGGAGCCGGGTGGCATCAGGTACATTCTCCCGAGAGGAGTAGGTGAGGACGCGTTCCCCGTCGAGGGAACAGTAGGCGTCGGTTCGACCTTGGGCTACATTTTGGAGACCCAAAGTCAGAACCAAGACAGCTAAGGCTGTATAAACTAACATCTTGCTGTTATATAGTGTTTTGGACTAACCCTGGATGCAGGACCGAAGGAACGAGTGTCTGCAGCTCAGAGAGCCTCAAAGGAGTGAGGCAACACTGACCAGGGTGCCCGGAGTGTCCCGGGCGCCCCCAAGGTGAACACAAAACACATAATGCAAAAGAAGGCTTCGACAGTTCATGTTCGGGGCGCCCCCGCTGCACCCGGGCGCCCCCAGGTCAAGTAGTCGAAGCAACTCCAGCGAAGCCAAGAGGATAAGATTCTGACCCGGTCAATTCGGGCGCCCCCAGCGTTCCGGCGCCCCGGTCAAAGCTTGATCCCGAGTTTTAAGGAATCAGAGCTGACCGAGAAGGAAGTGGATCGACCGACACGTGGGGGGGGGGGGTGGCGCCCCCGACGTTCCGAGCACCCCCAGGTGCTATAAAAGGACCCTCGAACCAAGGCTTCAGTACAACGAATTCTTTCAACGCTTCTACGCTCTTCGGCTTCCGCGCTCTGCTCCGGCAACCTCCTGACTCAAGATACAAGCGCCGACGACGTCCTACTGCTCCGGAAAAAGTAATCTACATCGGACGTCGGTAAAAAGAAGAGCTCAATTTCAGTATTGTACTTAAATTGTAATTCCATTTCTGTAGCTGTTTTTTACGCGATTATAGTATTGCCCGTAGTAAACGGTCAGCGACCGTGGCCCTTGGAGTAGGAGTCGACCTAGGCTCCGAACCAAGTAAAAATATCTGTGTTTGTGTGTTTTTGTTTTTAATCTTCCGCTACGCATTCTCTTTTCAAATCCGAACGCTTTCCGATATTCACCCCCCCTCTATCGGTTCTCTCGATCCAACAAGTGGTATCAGAGCGGGGTAGTTCAAACTTGGTGCAACCACCAGTTTGAAAGTTTTTTGGATTTACAAAATTTTTAATCTTATTTCTTTTCTTTCTAGTTAATCAACACCACTCAATCTTTTTCGCCTTTTATTTTAAAATAAAAAATATCTGTAGGTGGATTTAAAATATCCTTACGCCTTTTCAATTTTGAATTCTCATTTTTCACCATAATTTAGAATTGTTAAAACGATCAACTTTCAAAAATTTGTCATAATTTTTTATTATTATTTTACCTCGAAATTCGTACAATATTTTTGTTGGGCTATATCTTTTCTCTCCCACACTACTAATCCAAGACCAAGTCTTGGTAGATTTTTTTTATTTTGTTTGTGTGCAAGGTTTATATTAAATGGCCAACCAAGAGTGGAACAGTGCACATCCACCGCTATTCTCCGGCGAGAACTTCACGTTTTGGAGATGTCAAATGGAGTCCCTTCTGAAGGCCCACATGGACTTGTGGCAGATCATCCAAACGGGATTCTCGTTTCCCGTAGAAGATGAGTCATCAATCGAGTGGGACAAACTGGATGAACACACCCTCAACCAAATCGAGACCGATGCAAGGGCAACTGCAATTCTACAATGTGGCCTAACCAAAGAGCAACTCGAGCTAGTAGGTCCATGCAGATGTGCTAGAGAAATCTGGGAAAAACTGATTGACCTTCATCAAGAGATCTCAAATGAAGAAGAAGATCAGGTAAGTTATCTTGCCCTTTCGGTCCAAGCACAAACAGTCGAGTCACAGTCTGAACCCAAAGTCGAACCAGAATCAGACGACGAATTGACTGAGACGGTAATCGATTTTGAATTCTTTTCAAAATTAGAATTAAATAATCAAAAATATACTGTAATGGTCGAGGAAGGTGTAAATTCTTTTACAGGGAAAAATCCTAAAGAACCACCAAAGAAGGAGCTTCAACTAGTACCCGAGTCCGACTCAGACACAGAATCAGAAGATGAGCCTAAATCCGAGGTGGCAAGAATCAAGGGGGAGATTCCCAATAAAGAACCAAAAGGTAAAAGTGTAAATTCAGATTTTAAAAATCATGTAATTTGTTACACATGCAGGGAGAGAGGGCACTACCAAAGTGAGTGTCCTACTCGTAAGATTCAAACAACACCACCGATGGCGACAAAGGAACCAGTTCCAAAAGCACGAAGGGACAAAAGTCGCATCCAATGCTTCAAGTGCCAGGAGTTCGAGCATTACCAAAGTGAATGCACAGATAAAAGAGCTACCAAGAATGCCGGACAAACAATCGACAAAGGTAAACTTACAGTATTTGAAAGTCCGTTATTTATCTTGAATAATGTGATTGATTCATGTAAATTAATTAAGGCAAATTTCAGAAAATTAAAACAAGAAAATGAAACCCTAAAACATAAGGTCAATATGTTAGAAAATTTAATTCATAATCTTGCGGATTTCGAAAATCCAGAGTATTACTCCAATTGTGACCTTACTTAGATAATTGTTTGCTTTAATTGTGTGTTTCTTTTTATTATTATTTTTGCTTAGAATTAGAACTGGTTAGTTTAAGGACTGAACCAACTTAACTGAAATTTGAACAACATAGTTTTGGGTGGAGGTGAGATGATAGTACGTTAGGGAAGCCTTTTCTAATAAGGTCAAGTATACACTACTTGGTCTCTTTAGACTGGTGAAACTAGCCGAAGCTACCGATCCAAGACCAAACTAGTTAGACCAGAATTTACCAAAAAGTAATTTTGAAGATGAAATTTCACTAAAAGGCTTTGTCTAGGAAAGGGTTGATGATCCAATAAGGCTACGGCCAAAGAAGGCCTTGTGCCTCGCCAAGACCTGGAAGCCAATTTTTGAAATTCAAATCAATTTACTCTTTGTTAAATTCGAATCTAACACAAATTTTTAGTTAATTTTAGATTCAAATATATCTTTTCAAAATAAATTTAAATTAGGTTTAAAAATTAATTTAACTTTTCAAAATTAATCATGACCTTTTCAAAATAAATCTTTCTATTAAAATATGCATCTCACAAAACAGTTAAGGATATCCTGTTTTGTCACTTAGAAATGGGTGAGATGCTTAGGACCTAAAAGTTGAGTCCAACCCAACCAAATTAAATCAATTAAATTCAATTAAATCTTAATTAAGTCAATTAAATTCAATTAAATCTTAATTAAGTCAATTAAATTCAATTAAATCTTAATTAAGTCAATTAAATTCAATTAAATCTTAATTAAATCAATTAAATCTTAATAAATTAAATTTAACTCAATCAAAATTCAAATTTAATTCATCTGACTTTTAAAATTCAAATTTAATACAACTAACCTTTAAAATTCAAATTTAATTCAACAACCTTTAAAATTCAAATTTAATTCAACCAAACAACTTTCAAAATTAAAATTTAATTCAACTACTCAAACTTAACCCTCTAAATTTTAATTTTCTCAAAAATCAAATTTAACTTTTTAACTAAGAGTTAATGTTTCAAATCATTGTAATTAAAATCAAGTCTCTTTTGTTCACTAACCTGAAATTTATTTGATAACATTTATTTCTTTCCTTTACTATTATACAAATATTTCTTTCAGACATTCAGTTTATTCTTGTATAGCAAAAAGTCACCTTGGGATTACTTAGGATATTTTTTTGTCTGCAGTCCGGGCTTAGATATTTATATTTTTTTGGGACTTAAAAGAAAATTCTATTTTTTAAATCATTTCCCCTTTTCAGTTTTCTATATTCATTTTCTCAAATAGGAGAATGAAATTATGTTTCAAATCATTAAAATAAAATATTTTTTTAAACTTAGTTTTCTTCTCTTTTTGTTTGAATCAAACCCTAAGACTAAGAGGAGGATTAATTTGTGGTCAACAAGCCTCCTAGGACTGTGTCAGGTTTAGGGGGAGTTCAAATTAAAAGAAAAAGTTTAAAAATACTATGTTTTCAAACTACCACTCATGTTTTTCGAAAACTATGCTATCATATGTCTTTCAAACAATCATTTTTTTCAAAATGTTAATACTTCAAAATTCATTTTAAGAATTGTGCTTTTGATTTTGACAAACCCTAAAACACAGAGGAAGGTCCACTTCATGACCTACAAGGACTCCGAGGATGTGTCAAATTTAGGGGGAGTCTAAACCAAAAGAAATTATTTCTAACAAGTATTTTCTTTGGTAATTATTTTTAAAATTATTAAATAATTCTTTTGATCTGAACTGACCCCTAAGGACTCAGAGGAAGAATACTTGTGGTCAACAAGCTTCCAAGGACTATGTCAAGTTTAGGGGGAGGTAAATTAAAAAAACTATTGAGCATTTCAAAATAAGTTGTGTTAATACACAAGTTTTCAAAGTTCTTTTGAAAATACAACTAATTTGCCTTTAAAACTACCAATATTCTATTTCTCAAAATGTTTTTGAGGCTTAGTAAATCCTTTTTGAAATACTTTTTGAAATTTTCTTGAGTTTGGAGAAATTTCCAGGATACTTAGGAAAATGTCCTTGTAGTCAACAAGGTTTCCTAGGATTGTGTCAGACTGGAAAAAGAAACCTAGTCAAGTAAAATATTATGTTTTCAAAATGCATAATACTTTTCAAAAATTATTTATATTTTTCAAAGTCTAACAGTTTTCAAAAACAGTACTTAGATTTTCCAAAAAGGCTCAATCTGTTTTTTTAAAAGTACTTGCATATTTTTCAAAAATTGCATAATATCTTTCAAAAGTACTTCTATTTTTCAAAATATAATGTTTTCAAAAGTACTAATACTTTTCTAAGGCAATAGTATTCTAAGTACGTGAATTTTCTAAAGATTTGCCTATAAATACAAAATCTTTTTTCAAAATTGCACAATACCTTTCAAAGTGGAGCTTTGTTGGTGCAATTTAAGCTTTTTGCTAGGCTTTCAAGAGTTATACTAAGTATTTTTATGTTTTCAAAACTCATAGGCTCTGATACATAATTTTTTCTTAAGACTTCTTTCAAAATATATTTCTTTATTAATAAACAGCTAAGGAGAGAAAAAGCTCAAACTGTTCAAAATCAAAATGTTTTTCAAAAGCTTTCTCTTATTCAAAAAGCAAAGTTGAATTTCTAAGTGTGCTTTCAAAAATTTCTAAAGAGCATCTTTTTGCAAATATTTCTAAGTAGATTTTTCCTTAGTAAACAAAATTTGCCTGAGCAAATATTTTTTAAAAATTTTTGGCAAATGTTTGTTTTAGTGAAAAACTTGTCTAGAAATTTTTTATACACAAAGTATTTCCAAGCAAAGTTTTCTCCCAATTCTCAATGTTGAACCATTTGTTAGGGAAATTTGGCTTCAAAATTTTGCCTAAGTAAAATTCTTTCTGCAAAACCAAGTAAAAGTTGTTTAACAAAATGTAGGTTTGCAAATTTTTTTAATTTTTACCTTGTTCACCCATGTTTGTTTTTGATATATGTCAAAGGGGGAGGAAAGGTCAAAGTTAAGTGTTAAGTTAAGTATTTTATAACACAATGATTCAGGGGGAGTATAAGAAACTTTTTTTTCTGTTCAAATTACATTGTGGTTTTAGACTGTTCAGAATTGCTATGTTTTATTGATCTTAACCTTCTTGCTTAAACTGTTGTAATTTTTACTTAACTTTGAATCGTGTTGCCATAAATCAAAAAGGGGGAGATTGTTGGTGCAGGAAGCACCATATCGAACCTTGTTTTGATATTGGCAAAGGATTCAAAGTTAAGTTTATTTGTGATCTAATAAAGTTACTTGAGTGTGCAGAAACAAAGTCCTAGCGAAGGGCTGCTAGGCACCTGGTGAAGGGCTGCCAAGAAACAAAGTCCTAGCGAAGGGCTGCTAGGCACCTGGCGAAGGGCTGCCAGGAAACAAAGTCCTAGCGAAGGGCCCCTAGGCACCTGGCGAAGGAATGCCGGGATACAAAGACCTAGCGAAGGATTGCTAGGCACCAGGCAAAGGACGGCTTGGTACTGAAGACCTGGCGAAGGACAGCTAGGCACCTAGCGAAGGACTGCTGGGCAAAAGTCCAACCGGAGGAGTCGGGTGGCATCAGGTACATTCTCCCGAGAGGAGTAGGTGAGGACGCGTTCCCCGTCGAGGGAACAGTAGGCGTCGGTTCGACCTAGGGCTCCATTTTGGAGACCCAAAGTCAGAACCAAGACAGCTAAGGCTGTATAAACTAACATCTTGCTGCTTTATAGTGTTTTGGACTAACCCTGGATGCAGGACCGAAGGAACGAGTGTCTACAGCTCAGAGAGCCTCAAAGGAGTGAGGCAACAGCTGACCAGGGCGCCCGGAGTGTCCCGGGTGCCCCAAGGTGAACACAAAACACATAATGCAAAAGAAGGCTTCGACAGTTCATGTTCGGGGCGCCCCCATGCTCCCGGGCGCCCCCGCTGCACCCAGGCGCCCCCAGCGCTCCGGGCGCCCCCAGGTCAAGTAGTCGAAGCAACTCCAGCGAAGCCAAGAGGATAAGATTCTGACCCGGTCAATCCGGGCGGCCCCAGCGTTCCGGGCGCCCCGGTCAAAGCTTAATCCCGAGTTTTAAGGGATCAGAGCTGACCAAGAAGGAAGTGGATCGACCGACACGTGGGGGGGGGGGCGCCCCCGACGTTCCGAGCACCCCCAGGTGCTATAAAAGGACCCTCGAACCAAGGCTTCAGTACAACGAATTCTTTCAACGCTTCTACGCTCTTCGGCTTCTGCGCTCTGCTCCGGCAACCTCCCGACTCAAGATACAAGCACCGACGACGTCCTACTGCTCCGGAAAAAGTAATCTACATCGGACGTCGGTAAAAAGAAGAGCTCAATTTCAGTACTGTACTTAAATTGTAATTCCATTTCTGTAACTGTTTTTTACTCGATTATAGTATTGCCTGCAGTAAACGGTCAGCGACCATGGGCCTTGGAGTAGGAGTCAACCTAGGCTCCGAACCAAGTAAAAATATCTGTGTTTGCGTGTTTTTGTTTTTAATCTTCCGCTAAGCATTCTCTTTTCAAATCCGAACGCTTTCCGATATTCACCCCCCTCTATCGGTTCTCTCGATCCAACACAGCTTTCTTTGAAGATGATCTTTTTTGACCCATACCGAACTTAGCAACCATCAAACAAACAATTATTTGACACAAACAAACAATGACACTTAGAATTCGTTCATAAAACGAGCCTCCTCAAATTCAGTCTATTACTAAAAACAATCGATAACCCTAGGTGAAAGGCAAGAACTGAAATCACAAACTACAAATTAGGGTACGTACATTTCGACTAGTGCGATGACGAGGATGTCGCCCACAACTACTCCAATGAAAACAAGCATGCTACCTTGAAATCGCAACAAATCTGGAGCTAGAAGACAATTGGTGAGCACTAGGCTCTAAGAGACGCTATAAAGCTGAGTGACTGCTGGGCCTGATATAAAAGGATTTCAGGCCCTAGGCGGCCCTTTTTTCTTTATTTGTATTATAAATATAACTTAGGTTATATCTATTTTTATTTATAAAAATCAAACTAACTTTGTTATATTTCAAATATATTTCTGATTTATTATGTGCAATTGACTTTGTTATATTTCAAATATATTTCTGATTTAAATTAGGTTAAATATATTTCAAATGTATTTATATTTAATTTTCAAGACTCTAAAATTCACATATAGATGAACGACGCTGGGCCTGAAATAATAGTTATTCAGGCCCAAGTTGGGCCTGAAATAAAATTATTTCAGGCCCACGGTGGGCTTGAAATAAAATGATTTCAGGCCCACTGTGGGCCTGAAATAAAATGATTTCAGGCCCACCGTGGGCCTGAATCAAATGTTTCAGGCCCACCGTCGGCCTGAAATAAAATGATTCAGGCCACGGTGGGCCTGAAATAAAATGGTTGATCCTAGCTCAACCATATATGGAATTATGAAAACCCTATATCAGTAGAGAGGGTTGAGCTAGGAGATGATATTTTTAGGATCAAAACCTCTAATCTTGCTGTATCACCATTGCTATAGGAGTAGTTTAGGTATACCAGTGAGTTTTGAGCAAAACTCACTGACTAGCTCAACCATATCTGAAAATCTGAAATTCCTATATCAGTAGAGAGGGTTGAGCTAGGAGATGATATTTTTGGGGTCCGAACCTCTAATTTTGATGTATCACCATTGATATAGCAGTAGTTTAGGTGTATCAGTGAGTTTTGAACAAAACTCACTGATGGACCTGCCATATCTGAAATTCTAAAATCCCTATATCAGTAGACAGGGTTGAGCTAGGAGATGATATTTTTGGGGTCCGAACCTCTAATCTTGATGTATCACCATTGATATAGCAGTAGTTTAGGTGTATCAGTTAGTTTTGAACAAAACTCACTGATGGACCTGCCATATCTGAAATTCTGAAATCCCTATATCAGTAGACAGGGTTGAGCTAGGAGATGATATTTTTGGGGTCTGAACCTCTAATCTTGATGTATCACCATTGCTATAGCAGTAGTTTAGGTATATCAGTGAGTTATGAGCAAAACTCACTGATGGACCTACCATATCTGAAATTCTGAAATCCCTATATCAGTAGACAGGGTTGAGCTAGGAGATGAAATTTTTGGTGTCCGAACATCTAATCTTGCTGTATCACCATTACTATAGTAGTAGTTTAGGTGTATCAGTGAGTTTTGAGCAAAACTCACTGATGGACCTCCCATATCTGAAATTCTGAAATCCCTATATCAGTAGACAGGGTTGAGATAGGAGATGAAATTTTTATAGGAGATGAAATCCCTATATCACCATTGCTATAGGAGTAGTTTGAAATATGAGGTTTTTAGGAATGATTCAGTCAGTTTTTATGCGCACACTAAGTACCAATATTTATGAGTTATGTTCTATAAACGTATCAGTTAGGCCAGAAAGATGGTGTCAGATTTATACACCTATACAACTACAAATTTATTATCCACCAACTTAAATCAGAAGGATTTTATGGTTAACAGATACCCTAAAATTTTCCCAGTTGAGGCACACGGTGGGCCTGAAGTCACTTGATTTCAGGCCCACCCAGGGCCTGAAATAAATTTATTTCAGGCCCAAGTTGGGCCCGAAATGGAGCTATTCAGGCCGACACTGGGCTTGGATTGAAGTGATTTCAGGCCCACCTTGGGCCTGAAATGTTTTAATTTCAGGTCTAGCGTGGGCCTGAAATCATTTTATTTCAGGCTCACCGTGGGCCTGAAATCAGTTAAGTTCATTCTCACCTTGGGCATTAAATAAAATAATGATTTATAGAATAATATTCTATATTTATCTACAAGATTGGACCAAATCCTGTAATTTTATATAATTATTAATTTTTAGAATTTGAAACAAGTTTTTTAAATTTATGGTAGAGATAATCCATCTTACTAAGTAAATACAGAATTCATACCAAATTTCAATTCCAGACCATTGAGTCATATTTTCAAATTATGTATCAGAAACCCACTAATGGACCTTCAATACTTAGATATATATCACTAGTTAGAGTTAACCAAAGAAATGTTATTTCTGGTGTGCAAACTTAGTCCAAATCTCTAATAAGTTATGTTTTCTTAACGTATCAGTTGTTACACTACATTGCAACAACTCGATGTGAATCAACATCACACAATTGTTTCTTTTTCTGGATAATAAATTCTGAAAACCCTATATCAGTAGATAGGGTTGAGCTAGGAGATGAGATTTTGGGTGGTCAAACCTCTAATCTAGCTATATGACCAATGCTATAGGAGTGGTTTAGGTATATCAGTGAGTTTTGACCAAAACTCACTGATGAACCTCCCATATCTGGAATTCTGAGAAACCTATATCAGTAGATAGGGTTGAGATAGGAGATGAGATTTTGGGTGGCCAAACCTCTAATCTTGCTATATGACCATTGCTATAGGAGTGGTTTAGGTATATCAGTGAGTTTTGACCAAAACTCACTGATGGACCTCCCATATCTGGAATTCTGAGAAACCTATATCAGTAGATAGGGTTGAGATATGAGATGAGATTTTGGGTGCCCAAACCTCTAATCTAGCTGTATGACCAATGCTATAGGAGTGGTTTAGGTATATCAGTGAGTTTTGAGCAAAACTCACTGATGGACCTCCCATATCTGGAATTCTGAGAAACCAATATCAGTAGATAGGGTTGAGCTAGGAGATGAGATTTTGGGTGACCAAACCTCTAATCTTACTGTATGACCATTGCTATAGGAGTGGTTTAGGTATATCAGTGAGTTTTGAGCAAAACTCACTGATGCACCTCCCACATATGGAATTCTGAGAAACCTATATCAGTAGATAGGGTTGAGCTAGGAGATGAGAGTTTGGGTGGCCAAACCTCTAATCTAGCTGTATCACCAATGCTATAGGAGTGGTTTAGGTATATCAGTGAGTTTTGACCAAAACTCACTGATGGACCTCCCACATCTGGAATTCTGAGAAACCAATATCAGTAGATAGGGTAGAGCTAGGAGATGAGATTTTGGGTGGCCAAACCTCTAATCTAGCTGTATCACCAATGCTATAGGAGTGGTTTAGGTACATCAGTGAGTTTTGACCAAAACTCACTGATGGACCTCCCACATCTGGAATTCTGAGAAACCTATATCAGTAGATAGGGTTGAGCTAGGAGATGAGATTTTGGGTGCCCAAACCTCTAATCTAGCAGTATCACCAATACTATAGGAGTGGTTTAGGTATATTAGTGAGTTTTGAGCAAAACTCACTGATGGACCTCCCATATCTGGAATTCTGAGAAACCTATATTAGTAGATAGGGTTGAGCTAGGAGATGAGATTTTGGGTGGCCAAACTTCTAATCTAGCTGTATCACCAATGCTATAGGAGTGGTTTAGGTATATCATTGAGTTTTGAGCAAAACTCACTGATAGACCTCCCACATCTGGAATTCTGAGAAACCTATATCAGTAGATAGGGTTGAGCTAGGAGATGAGATTTTGGGTGGTCAAACCTCTAATCTTGTTGTATGACCATTGCTATAGGAGTGGTTTAGATATATCAGTGAGTTTTGACCAAAACTCACTGATGGACCTGCCATATCTGGAATTCTGAGAAACCTATATCAGTAGACAGGGTTGAGCTAGGAGATGAGATTTTGGGTGCCCAAATCTCTAATCTAGCTGTATCACCAATGCTATAGGAGTGGTTTAGGTATATCAGTGAGTTTTGACCAAAACTCACTGATGAACCTCCCACATCTGGAATTCTGAGAAACCTATATCAGTAGATAGGGTTGAGCTAGGAGATGAGATTTTGGGTGTCCAAACCTCTAATCTAGCTGTATCACCAATGCTATAGGAGTGGTTTAGGTATATCAGTGAGTTTTGAGCAAAACTCACTGATGCACCTCCCACATATGGAATTCTGACAAACCTATATCAGTAGATAGGGTTGAGCTAGGAGATGAGAGTTTGGGTGGCCAAACCTCTAATCTAGCTGTATCACCAATGCTATAGGAGTGGTTTAGGTATATCAGTGAGTTTTGACCAAAACTCACTGATGGACCTCCCACATCTGGAATTCTGAGAAACCTATATCAGTAGATAGGGTTGAGCTAGGAGATGAGATTTTGGGTGGCCAAACCTCTAATCTAGCTGTATCACCAATGCTATAGGAGTGGTTTAGGTACATCAGTGAGTTTTGACCAAAACTCACTGATGGACCTCCCATATCTGTAATTCTGAGAAACCTATATCAGTAGATAGGGTTGAGATAGGAGATGAGATTTTGGGTGCCCAAACCTCTAATCTTGCTGTATGACCATTGCTATAGGAATGGTATAGGTATATCGGTGAGTTTTGACCAAAACTCAATGATGGACCTCCCACATCTGGAATTCTGAGAAACCTATATCAGTAGATAGGGTTGAGCTAGGAGATGAGATTTTGGGTGGCCAAACCTCTAATTTTGCTGTATCACTAATGCTATAGGAGTGGTTTAGGTATATCAGTGAGTTTTGAGCAAAACTCACTGATGAACCTCCCACATCTGGAATTTTGAGAAACCTATATCAGTAGATAGGGTTGAGCTAGGAGATGAGATTTTGGGTGGCCAAACCTCTAATCTTGCTGTATCACCAATGCTATAGGAGTGGTTTAGGTATATCATTGAGTTTTGAGCAAAACTCACTGATAGACCTCACACATCTGGAATTCTGAGAAACCTATATCAGTAGATAGGGTTGAGCTAGGAGATGAGATTTTGGGTGGTCAAACCTCTAATCTAGCTGTATCACCAATGCTATAGGAGTGGTTTAGGTATATCAGTGAGTTTTGACCAAAACTCACTGATGGACCTCCCACATCTGGAATTCTAAGAAACCTATATCAGTAGATAGGGTTGAGCTAGGAGATGAGATTTTGGGTGGCCAAACCTCTAATCTAGCTGTATCACCAATGCTATAGGAGTGGTTTAGGTATATCAGTGAGTTTTGACCAAAACTCACTGATGGACCTCCCACATCTGGAATTCTGAGAAACCTATATCAGTAGATAGGGTTGACCTAGGAGATGAGATTTTGGGTGGCCAAACCTCTAATCTTGCTGTATGACCATTGCTATAGGAGTGGTTAGGTATATTAGTGAGTTTTGACCAAAACTCACTGATGGACCTCCCATATCTGGAATTCTGAGAAACCTATATCAGTAGATAGGGTTGAGCTAGGAGATGAGATTTTGGGTGGCCAAACCTCTAATCTAGCTGTATCACCAATGCTATAGGAGTGGTTTAGGTATATTAGTGAGTTTTGACCAAAACTCACTGATGGACCTCCCACATCTGGAATTCTGAGAAACCTATATCATTAGATAGGGTTGAGATAGGAGATGAGATTTTGGGTGCCCAAACCTCTAATCTTCCTGTATCACCAATGCTATAGCAGTAGTTTACAATAGGAGGTTTTTAGGTATATCAGTGGGTTTTTATGTGCACACTAAGTACCAATATTTATGAGTTATGTTCTATAAACGTATTACACCTATACAACTAAAAATTTATTAACCACCAACTTAAATCAGAAGTATTTTATGGTTCCCAGTTGAGGCACACGGTGGGCCTGAATTGAAGTGATTTCAGGCCCACCTTGGGCCTGAAAGTTTATTTTCAGGCCCTCCTTGGGCCTGAAATGTTTTTATTTCAGGCCCTTCGTGGGCCTGAAATGATTTATTTCAGGCCCACCGTGGGCCTGAATTATTTTATTTCAGGCCCACCGTGGGCCTGAAATCATTTTGTTTTAGGCCCACCGTGTGCCTGAAATCATTTTATTTCAGGCCCACCGTGTGCCTGAAAAGTTAATTTCATGCTCACCTTGGGCATTAAAGAAAATAATGATTTATAGTTAATATTCTATATCTATCTACAAGTTGTGACCAAATCCTGTAATTTTATTTAATTATTAATTTTTACAATTTGAAACAAGTTTTTTAAATTGATGGTAGAGATAATCCAGCTTACTATGTCAATACAAAATGCATACCAATTTTCAATTCCTTCGAGACCATTAAGTCATATTTTCAAATTATGTATCAGAAACCCACTGATGGACCTTCGATACTTGGATATATATCAGTAGTTAGAATTAACCAAAGAGATGTTATTTCTGGTGTGCAAATTTAGTCCAAATCATTATGAGTTATGTTTTCTTACCGTATCAGTTGGTACACTACATTGCATTAACCCGATGTTTCACACAATTGTTTTGTTTTTCTGGACAATAAATCATATTCATACAAATTACACAATTTCTATTCAAATGGAGAAGGTTGTATCAGTAGGTCTTCTATACAAATGGACAATAAATTTCTATACAAATTACACATTGATGTTTCACACAATTGTTTTGTTTTGTATCAGTAGGTCTTCTACAATCTATTATTTCATACTAATTTACATCACTTACTGTGAAGAAGGTTGAACAATATATCGACTTGTTGTATGACCTACCAGATGTGGATGCTCCCCTAAATAACATTTTACAGAAGGCATCAATGACCTCACCTTTTGTAAAAACCTCTCCATTGAGGATTTGTAAGAATGAATGCAATTTCAAAGCAAAGGGTGCATCCTCCCAGATAAATTCATTAGCCAACCTGCCAAGAAATTGATAAGATTATATATTAAAGCCCCAAATATATTAACTAAACTATGTTTCATAACTTACTTTAGGTTCTCCAATTTATTTATCACGTAGGCCACTTCTTTATCTTGATTTTTCTTCTTCGACTTCATAAAATGCTTCTTCACAAACTACATCGATACAATTTACACCAAACTAATTAATGACCAAATTGAATCAATTTGATGTAATTTAGATAAAAATAACTCACATACATCAATGCCTTGTTGCCTCATTTTGTATAGTTCGGAGGTCCTTTTTTTCTCCTCTATATCTTCTTCAGACATAACTTCCATTACAGTAATGGTTTCTCTTGCTTCATCCATATCCTCCTCACTAAGTTTCATTTTTCCCTTGTCAATGACATTTGGTATTTGTTTCTTTCTCCGCTTCCACTTATGTAATAGCTGGTGCCATACTGGACTCTCAATTGGAGTATCCCTGTAATCATACCGACTTCGGTCACGTCCTCTCCTTGTTCTACAAGATACTGGATCAGAAAGAGGACTGACTACAGGATAGCTTTCTTGACCCTCCATCCCCTTTTTTTCAATAATTGAAATTAATTCCTTAACCCTTTCATTCAAACATATATTCTCCTCTGTTAGCTCCTTGATTAGGGTGTCTTTAAGAATGCATTCACCACATGACCTTACATCTTCTGTGTCATGTCCTTGTGATGTCTCCATTGCTCGTGGAATATCATCCCCAATCTCAACGTTCTCAAACAATGTGTTTTCATGTAGGTTAGGAATTATTTCAACAATCACCTGTCAATTACCAAGTACACAAATTTTACTGCCTCTATATCAAACTAACATAGATCACAGTTTAGAATAATTACCTCTTCGGACCTGATTTGGTTGACAAGGTCCCTCACCTTACTAATATGCGAAGGAATATTCGTCCACTTATTTATTCGGGGTCCTTCAACATTGTATGGTTTTTGAATGGGTACATGCTCCAAAAACCATGCCTACACAAAGTTTTCCACACAATTACATTAATGACAGCAAAATATTATAAAATTTATCAACAATATTCTACTCACTGCCAAAAGCCCAGCAAATCCCTTTACGTAAGGGAGGTTGGTGGTCCTCTGGTTTCCCTGACTTGATGAAAATAATTCCCCAATCTTAGGTAATTGGAGAGCCAAAATTTATGGATAGCTTCCATCCAGTTGAATCTACCAAGATTGTCATAATCATCTACTATATCTACAAGACCTAGAGGAACCTTATATGTACTAGACGAAAATAAAACACAAACAAATATATACAAAATATATAATTTACAAACTAATAACACATCATCCTCTGATTCAACACTTTTAGAATAATGTTTAAGTAAGTCCTCAATTCTTGTTCTAGTAGGTTGTTTTTCTTTTAAGAAGTAAGTATGATAGAGGTCACCTGATGCTTTAGTTGAATTAATAGGGACCGAAACTCCACGGTCCACTATACCCAGTACCAAAGCAACATCTCGTCTGGTGAACGCAACCGGTACACCTGAAACAATTAAAATATTTAGTTATCATCAACAATATAGGCTTCAACTTATTTCACTTTGGGCCTGAAATGAATTGAATTCAGGCCAATGTGGGCCTGAAATGAATTCATTTCAGGCCTACCGAGGGCCTGAAGTAAATTCACTTCAGACCCTTGGTAGAATTTACTTTAGGCCCTCGGTAGGCCTGAAATAAAATCATTTCAGGCCTACCGAGGGCCTGAAGTGAATTTACATTAAATTCACTCATTTAAATTGATCAAATATCAATCATTTAAGGCTAACTATATCCAAGTTTTATCTTACTATAGATATTGTTTATAATTCATAATTAAAACTATTACCTGAGAATTTAAAAACTTGCGAGGTTGAATCCCAACTTTCAAATATATTAACCAAAATTCCCCAGATATGCTGCAATTCTTGAATGTCCAAAAAAATACTGAAGGGCGACTCTTTGATCTTCGCAATGTGTTGATCATTTAAAATTTCAAATGCTTCAACAAAATGTTTAAAGTGGCCTAAAACACTGCACCAATGTAATTTTTTCCCAAACTCATCTGAACCCTACAGTTTTTATACATTACAAATTTATTCAGCAAAAATAAGTATAAACAATTTCACAAACTATGTTGTTCTTACCTAAGCCTATCGCTAACATACCTTGGTGATTAATGCCAATGGAGAAGACGATGAACCACCCACAGACCTTTTTCCTGCCATTATGATGAAAATCAACCCTGCAGAAACCCTAAATCCTACTTTGATAGTGCCGAGCAGTAACAACTTCAACGTTAATACTTAAAGCTGCCTCAGGATCACACACTACCACTTTCCTGTATAGGAGCCTAGGTTTTGGTTGGGCGAAGGGATTCGAGGGATGAGCAAGCGACTAAAGCACACCTAGGCCACCCACAATGTCCTCCTTCAACAACTAGGGCACACTACGTTGTTGCGGTGAGAGAGAGAATGACAAAAAATGGAGCAACCTTGCCATCCGAACCACATTTTAAAGCACAAGTGGTTCGGATGTCTCGAAAATTGGAATGGAAAAGGCATTTTGTGGCGCCAAGGGTATAATTGGAAGTTCACTTAAATGACTGCGCCCTTTGGTAAAATAGAAACCATGGTGCGCCCTTTGGTAATTTCGGATTGTTGCGTATGCCCTTTGATAAATTGCCCTTCTTTTTTCTATTCAGATGATCAATTTCTCCTCTGCCTTCTACTTATTTTGTTCTGTTCTAAGTTCATTGTGTTCTTAGAAGTAAATGGTGCAAGTAATAATAATTGCAACTTTTCACTAAAAAAAGGCTTTAGAAATATGTTCTATATCTTCTCGGTGTGAAATTAAAAGAAAAAATGATGGTCAGAGATATAAACCTTTCAAAACTGATGCAGCGAATAAAGGAAATTCAAACAGATCAAAAACTTACATAATTATACAAACAAGAATCTCTTAAATTTTAATTTTTTATAAAGATGTAAACATCTTCACAAAAATCTATTATTTTAAATATACATGAATATAAATAAATACTCATATTTAATGAAAAATATTATTTTTATTTTAAAATTATAAAGATATTAAATTAATATAAAACTTAACTTATATATTTTTCTCAATCAGTGGGTCAATCCAAGTTCGTCACGAGCCTAGGCAGGTTGGCTAGGCAGCTTGGGTTAATAAACTTCTAATCCAACCTGATTAAATTATTTTGTGGGGTGGGCCAATTCAACGGACCAACCAAAATTGACTGCTCTAACTTGGTCATTACTCCAAAATACAACACAAAAATACATAATGATGGGGCTTAACCAATGCCATTACTCCAAAATACAACACGAAAATGCTTAATGATAAGAACTCTGATACAAACTATTATAGAATTAATTTTAGCTACGTGACATTTGGATAACTTATCCACTCAAAACTATTAAACAAGTTTGAGTGTTTGGGAGAATAATTACTTCCAAGCTTAATTTTTAATTGAATGACAATAATATCCTTAAACTATATAAATTAATCATTTTTTAATTATTTAAATATAATTTCGATACTATCAATAATTTGTTCACGTAATTATTATTATATTTTAAATAGTGATATAATTATTATTATATTTTAAATATAGTATTAAAATTATTTTTTTATAATTTGAATATTTGAAAAAATATATAAAATTAATAAAAAATAATATAAATATAATATAATATATATATATAATATAATATATATATATATATAAATTCTGAAAATTAGGTCAAGTGGTAATCAGGTAAAATGTTATATTATTTAAAGATATAAATATTATTTTTTAATGTTATATCATAAATAAAAAAGCAGAAGCAGGTAGAAGCATCAAATTCTTGCTTCTAACTTCTGAGCAAAAGTAACAGAAGCTAAAGCAAAATCTAGCCTTCCCAAACACTCAAAAGTAATTTTGTGTAGCCAGAATCTAAAAAGCAGGTAGCAGAAGCTCTCCCAAACACTCCCTGAGAGAGGTAGGAAAATTAATAAGCGAACATGGCTTCATATTTACGAGGACAATTAATTACTTGTAGCGTCGTCCCTTACCCAATCAATGGTTTAGCAATTTATTAAACCACGTATGTGACTTTTTGAAATACATAAATCATGTAGTATAATTTTAAAATTATCAAATTACATATTTATTTTCGATTTTATCGATGGTTTAGCAATTTATTGAACCACATATGTAACATTTCGAAATATCTAAATCATATAATATAATTTTAAAATTATCAAATTCCGTATCTATTTTCTATTATATAGTATAATTTAAAAATTATCAAATTATATATTTATTTTCTATTTTATCCATGGTTTAGTAATTTATTGAAATAATTTTTCAAAATATCTGAATCATATAGTATAATTTTAAAATTATCAAATTACATATCTATTTTCCATTAATTTTTCAACAATTGAATGAATTTTACACTAGATCTCATGCAGGAAATCAAATAGTTGACTCATTTGAAAAATCAGTCAACTAATTTATTTATTTTTAATTAAAATCAATTTTAGATAAAATCGGTTAATAAATAAAACAACCTCAGAATGATACGAAATTAGTTTCTATATATATGGTTAGTTCTCCTGATTATATCAATACCCTCAAATATCAATTTGATACAATATATTAAGAATAGTAATTTTTTGAGCGCGGATGTATTCGAAAAATTTAATTCATGTTAAAAAATCACTACTCTTAATATATTAGTCAAATTGATATTTGAGAACGTTGATATAATCAAGAGAACTAACTATATACGTAAGAACTAATTTTATATCAATCCGAAGTCGTTTGGTCCATTAGCTGATTTTGCCTGAATTCGTGTTTAAAAAATCACCACTATAAATATATTAATCAAATTAAAATTTGAGGGCATAAATATAATCAGGAGAATTAAATGAATATATAGGAGGTAGTTTTATGTCAATCTAATATCGTTTGGTCCATCAGTCGATTTGATTTTGTCCAAAATCGACTAATGGACTAAACGAACTAGTTGATAGATCAAACAACCTCGGATTGACATAAAACTAACTCTTATATTTTAGTCTAGTTCTCCTAATTATATTCATGCCGTCAAACATGAATTTGACTCAATATATTGAAAGTAATGATTTTTTGAACACTAATTAGATTTTTCAAAAATCAAATTCATGTTTAAAAAATCAATACTCTTAATATATTAAGTCAAATTGAAGTTTGAATGCATGGATATATCAAGAGAATTAGATGAATACACATGAGCTAGTTTCATGTCAACCCGAGGTCGTTTGGTCCATAAATCAATTTTGCTCAAAACTGGCTAATAGATCAAACGAACTAGTTAATTAACCAAACGACCTCGGATTGATATAAAACTAACTCTTATATTTTAGTCTAATTCTCCTAATTATATTCATACCCTCAAATATCAATTTGAGTCAATATATTGAAAGTAGTAATTTTTGAACACAACTGAGATTTTTCAAACAATTAAATTTGTGTTTAAAAAATTACTATTCTCAATCTATTTAGTCAAAATAATATTTGAGGGCATGGATATTGATAGATCGCTTGCGTACGCTAGGGGGGGTGAATAGCGCTTCTTCGATTCTTTTAACCTACGTTGTTAGTTTGCGCAGCGGAATATACAAGAAAATAATAAACTAACAATAAGAACAACGCTAACAAACCGAATTTACTTGGTATCCACCCCGGACGGGTGACTAATCCAAGAATCCGTCGGTGGATCAATCCCCGGATAACCTCTGGCTAGCCCTCGTTCCTCCTTGTGGGTGGAGAAACCTCGCCACAACACCTTGGACACTATCTGGGCACAAAAGACTACTAACTCACTTTACGCAAGCGAGTTTCGTGAAGAATCTCAGCTACCATGAAGTCCACTTTAAATAGGACTCGGACTGAAACCCTCGCCACCAGTCGACTGCTCCCAGGGCAGTCGACTGGTGCCACTGAAATTTAACCGTTGCAACTCCCAACGTTCGAATTTCAACCAACTCACCAGCCACCTACCAGTCGACTGCTTCCAGAGCAATCAACTGGTCCCTGGCCAGAACCCTTCTGTGAGTTCCATCAGTCGACTGCCCTACTCACACACCTAGGGTTTCCCTTCCCGAGTACACTTCTCTCAGCACTCGACCCTAGGACTTTCCCGAGTACAATCACACAGCACTCGTACCCTCACGACTCAACTGACTCCTCCTCCGCAACCTCGACTGTTGCCTTCGCGCCCTCTTCATCTTCGGCTCCCATCCCTCGGATGCACGCAAGCCTCCAGCTTACCTCCATGTCATCCTTCACGCACGCCTCGAAGTCCGCGCCCATCATCTCATCGTCCCTGCTCTCCAAAGTCCCTCGGGTGCACACACAAGCCTCCAGCTTGTCTCCATGTCACCTTTCACCGTACTGAGACCGTCCAGTCAAGTCTATATGTGTAACCTGTACATCCTGCACACTCAACATACACATATGAGAACACAAGGGAAAACCTAACTTTAACTCTTTGCCCAAACATCAAAACACTTGGTCACTCCGGACCACAGATTGCCTCAACAATCTCCCCCTTTTTAATGTTTGGCAATACGTTTAAGTTAGGGAAAGCAAAATAGTAGTCAATAGTAAAAACAATGCATATGCAATGCAAGAATGGATCCTATCCAAGGCATCCTACACCTAACCCTTCAAGTTAGGAATTTTCTACACCTAACTTCCAAGTTAGGAATTTTCACCACCTAATCCTCCAAGTTAGGAATTTCCACACCTAACCCTCCAAGTTAGGAATTTTCACCACCTAACCCTCCAAGTTAGGAATTTTCACCACCTAATCCTCCAAGTTAGGAATTTCCACACCTATCCCTCCAAGTTAGGAATTTTCACCACCTAACCCTCCAAGTTAGGACTTTTCACCACCTAACCCTCCAAGTTAGAAATTTTCATAAAAATCGGGCTTTTTAAAGCTTCTCCCGAGCTCCCCCTACACTGGACTTACAAAGACTTTTTAAGAACCTCTCCAAGGTTCCCCTTACGCCAAGTCATGATCAACCAGAGCAACCATGCTCCCCCTTAAAACTCAGCTCCCCCTAAACCTAGGGTTTCTAGCAAAGGTGTGTTTGGTTTCCCACTTAAACCCAACACTTCTCCCCCTTTGTCATACATCAAAAAGACTCAATAATATCCAATTATTTGTTCTTTCAATCCCCAATGATCCTAAAACAGTGTACTAAACCCCCATACACTTGTTTCCTATCATTTAGATACCAAACCAGCTGCTGATACACATATCTGTTGGGTTCTCCCGGTACAAAATCATAAAAACACAGCGGAAACAAGAACCCACGAGCAATCCATGCGAAAGAAAAACTCGTACAAAGTTGATCTACATCTACTTCTAAAGAAGATATACCTTTGGAGCGTGCCCTTCGTTTATCCCGCTCGTCCAAGATGTGCCGGATCTCTTGCACGTTCAAGCGCCCGTGCCTCTATTCGTATCCACACGGACACAATCTCTCAACTTCAGGAGAGCTACCTTAGTTGTGCTAGCAACTTGAGGTAGCTCGAAAACACCAAGAACCTTACAGTAAGGTTTCGGCCAAGAGTAGAGGAGAGGAAGAAGAGAGGAAGGGAAGGGGAAAAGCTAAGGCAAGAAGAAGAAATCATCCAAAGTCACAAGACCCTCTTTTATAATCATCCCATGAATATGAAAAGGTTTTTGGCTTTTTGGCTTCCTTCATTATTACCAATAAAGAGTACATCTTTTAATGTGGCTCTTCATCTTTTCCCATGCAAGAAAAGAATCTTTTCATCCAATGAAGAGAGACTTTTCTCTTTCCTTCATGCAATTCCGACCGGGCCTCTCGGGCTTCTGACTTGGTCTCCCGACCAAGTCTCCCGAGTGGCGAGCTGCCGACCCAGTCTGCCGAGTGTCGACCCAGTCCGCCGAGTTCCGACTCGGTCCGTCGAGCTCCGACTTGGTCCGCCGAGCTCCGACTCGGTCCACCGAGCTCCGACTCGGTCTCTCTCGAGTTCCCAACTCGAGTCTTCCGAACTGACCTCCCGAGTTTCCAACTCGGGCTCAGGTCTCCCGAGTTCCCAACTCGGGCTTAGATCTCCCGAGTCCCCAACTCGGGCTCAGATCTGCCGATCAGCTTTCCCAAAGCATTGTGTCCTTTGTGTGTGACCCAATAGGTTCTCGTGACGTTGGCAATGCACCTAAACACTTTAGACACATAAGAAATGAGTGGCATCTAGCAATACATCATTGCTACCCAAGTAACAAGAAAAGTCAAGATCCGACTAAACCTCCGTGACTATGATAATGTATGACCTTGTCCTTTTATCCTTGATATCTAGATTGACCAATGATGCATAGACCGTGTCATCCTCAATCAATCTTGTGTTTCTTGATCCCCGAGTAGACTCACTTAAACAAATGAGCTCAATATCTCATATTGACTCATTTGAGCATGGTCATGCGTTTCAGTAGTCCTACTCGATCAAGGGGCCCACAGATATCACTCCCGTCATATGGGAGGGATAAATCTCATCTACATCACTCATATCCCTCCGCATAATTCATTACATACCCAGTGATTGCCTTTATAGTCCACCCTGTTACGGGTGACGTTTGACGATACCAAAGTACATAACTCCTTATGTAGGGAACCGTAGTGACTTCAGGTCTAAGGACTATTCATACCAATAGTCACATGAGAAAGTCTATGACACTCATATGACAATCTATGAAACTTTCTCATGGCGGGTCATTCAGTACACATTCTCCAATGTATACTCATGTGTCAACTTGATATCACATATCCATGACTTGTGAGCTCAAGTCATCAGTTGACCTACATGCTAGTCTCCATGCATTAATATTGTCCCTGAATATTAATGATTGACTAGGAATAATTTAGTGTAGTATTCTCTACATTATCTCACTATCGATTCAACCAATCGATATAATGTAGATAAGAACCTACTACACAAGGACATTATTATACTTAGTCATTCGGCACAGAATACAAAGTAAGTATAATAACCAAACATGTCTTTATTAATGATAGAATATGATATAAAATGCCCCTAGTCAATCATCACATAATTGGCTCTAGGGCTCCTACTAACAATATCAGCCCTGGGCAATCGATTGCCCCTGTTGGCAGTCGACTGATACTCTAAAATTCAGTCTTTCTGGTCAATTTCAGAATTACGCCAGAAATTTCACAATTCTCCAAAAATTCTCAAATTTCATGGAGAACTTTGTGGTACTTATACCTACTTGGGAAAAATACATTCCATAATGTATCTATCACCGTTCCCAAGTTTGACACAAAATCCAAAATTTTCAATGAAAATTAAGGCAAACAAGGAGGCAACCTCCCCCTTAACCTATGTTTCTCCCAATTTTCATTTTTCCTAGGTGAAGTTCTACCCAACTTAACACCATAACACAAGTTAGATTCTACCCAACCTAACAACTAAGTTCTTCCTCCTTTGACACTTATCAAAGAATTGCCCCCAAGCATCCTTTCTCTTAGTGCCAAGAAGAACTCAACAAAACCCGGAAAACTCTAAAGGTTTGCAAGCACACTTGCTAGGATATGCCCTACCCTAGAAAAATATGATTTCATGGAAATGTCAAGTGTGCTTGACTTTTGGTACAATCTAATTTCCTTAAAGATTTGGCATTTTTTATCAACTTGGAAATCTATATCTAATTCCACGTGTTTGTCAACTCTAACCAATATCAATTTACACATGGAATCACCCTCAATTCTTTCCTTTTCCATAGGTATTCTTAATATGATAAAACTCTCATTCTTCTTATCTCTTAATCCTAGATAAATATTCACTTATCAATCTTTCTTGAATTCCATGTGGCCTCATTTCATATAATCACCATTAAACCATGAGGCAAGGCTTTATTTAAAGAGTATAATCAAGGATTTAACTTTAGGGTCATATCCTATCATCCAAGAGCCTTTTATTCTGAAACCTAATGGATCAATCGACTGCCCCTGGGGCAGTCGACTGCGAAAACTTACAAAGAGTTTCTGGGTTGAGATCAGTCGACTGCCCCCAGGGCAGTCGACTGATACCTGATTTTCAGGTTTTTTCAATCCAATTTCAGCAATGCCTAAATAATTCTACAAATCTTCAAAAATTATGAAGTTTCATGGAGAGATTTGTGGGGCCAATGTCTACTTGGGAAAATACGTTTCCAAATAAATGTACTCCGGATCCCAAGATTGGCACGAAACTCAACTTATCCTAACTTGTATCATTTGAACCTTTTCCAAAAGTTCTAATTTTGACTTTTCCTTAATGTATCCTCTTATACTTGATCATAATTCATTTCTAGCACTGAAATACATGGTGTTTACCCATTAAAACCTAATTTTATCAATTTTAACTCCATTTTCACTTTTTTTCCTCCTTAAATTCTCTCTTTAATGTGCCAAAACATAGGATTAAGACTTACCCAAGTCTTCCAACCCTTTTTGACACATTTCACCTAATTTTCTACGAGAGAAACTCTTGAGATCCATTTACCATGGACCCCAAAGACTCCTAGAGCTCCCCCTTGAGCTCTTGACCTTAGCCACCTCCCTAGGTGACTCAACCCATACTAGACCACACCAGTGAGTCCTTGGTGATTCTTGACCTACAAATCTAACCTTTTTAACCTTGGACACCTTGTCCTTGGTTAAGTTACTTTCTTTCCCTTTGGATGACACCCCCTTGCCATCCTTGGACTTCTCCTTCTTGTCATGATCATATGTCTTCCCAGTATATTTCTTTTGTTGACCTTGGAGACTCTGGACCGGTAACCCAAACCCGATCTATCATAGTTGGGGTTTAAGCTACTCAACACCATGTCTAAGCCCTTGATCCAACCGTGAATCTTTCTAGGGTCTTTTCTAATGTGTCAAGCCTTACCCTCAAGGTTTGATTTTCCCTCTCTAGACCTTTAACTTTGGAGTCCATATGTTCACTTTGGACATTCCTAGAACTACCCTCCTTTTTAGGCACATTCCTCCTCTTTTTGGAATTAGTACCATGATCCTTAGGTCTAGAGGTCTTGGGTCTATCATTATGCATGTTTTTCCTAGGGCGTTGATCTACCTTGTTAACCCTAGTCCTATCATTATATCTAAATCCAAAGTTATGCACCATTAAGCATTTTTCATGAAAACTAGCATGCATGGAGGGATGATTAACATTATTTTTAAAATGCAATGAGGAACTTGAAATTGAGTTACATTTTAATCTAGGTTTAGGAATTACCTCCCTTACCCTTGAAGTTCCCCCTTGATGTGATCTTTGCTTCCTTCTTTCCTCCTTCTCCCATCTTCTCAAGTGCTCCATTTTCTTGAGCTCTCTTTTCTTTGGGCACTTGGTGTGGTAGTGCCCCAATTCTCCGCATGTGAAGCATCTAATTTTCATTTTTCTCTCGTAGGCTTCTCCATTCCTACAATTCATGTTAGACTTAAATCGAATGCACCCAGGTTTAGAGAGTACCTCCTTGTTCTTACCTAGAGGGCACTTATCCTTGTATTGCCCCTTTTCGTGGCAACCAAAGCATGTGATATGTTCTTTTGATTTAGCTTTGGTGGAGGTAGAGGCTAGGTTGACTTCCTCTTCAACCTTGGATGAAGATGATGCTTCCTCTTGTTCTTGTGTAGATGAGGTTATCTCCTCCCCCTCAATCCTTGAGGTGGATACCCTCTCACTCTCTTCTTTCATTCCACTTGATGATGTTGATACTTCTCCTTCATTTTCTTCTTCTAATCTCGAAGATCTCTCACTCTCTTCTTCCACTTCTTGAACCAATGAATTGATTTCTTTGGGCTGTTGAATTTTTATAGGATTTTCATGATATTCTTTGACTTTATTCCATAATTCAGGTGCATCTCTATATTCACCTACACAACTCAAAATGTTATTAGGCAAAATATTTACCAAAATGCTAATTACCTTCTCGTTTGCTTTTGTTTGATCTTGTTATTCTTGATTCCAATATCTAGGCCTAAGCCTCTTCCTGTGCTTATCCTTTAGAATCTCATATGGCTCTTCAAGCGCGATTTGAAGGTCCCACTCCATCCCGAATGTCTCTATCCTTGCCCTATAAAAATTGAAGTCTTCATGATCGTAGGGCGGTGGAGTGTAGATGTCGTCCCCAAATTTGCCCTCCATTGTTCTTCTTCCTCTAGCGTGTGCTCCCTCGGCGGTTAGTCCGATCAAGAGCGGTCCTTCGCTCTGATACCAATTGATAGATCGCTTGCGTACGCTAGAGGGGGGGTGAATAGCGCTTCTTCGATTCTTTTCACCTACATTGTTAGTTTGCGCAGCAGAATATACAAGAAAACAATAAACTAACAATAAGAACAACGCTAACAAACCGAATTTACTTGGTATCCACCCCGGACGGGTGACTAATCCAAGAATCCGTCGGTGGATCAATCCCCGGATAACCTCCAGCTAACCCTCGTCGCTCCTTGTGGGTGGAGAAACCTTGCCACAACACCTTGGACACTATCTGGGCACAAAAGACTACTAACTCACTTTACCCAAGCGAGTTTCGTCAAGAATCTCAGCCACCACGAAATCTTCTTTAAATAGGACTCGGGCTGAAACCCTCGCCACCAGTCGACTGCTCCCAGGGTAGTCGACTGGTGCCACTGAAATTTGACCGTTGCAACTCCCAACGTTCGAATTTCAGCCAACTCACCAGCCACCTACCAGTCGACTGCTCCTTGGCCAGAACCCTTCTGCGAGTTCCATCAGTCGACTGCCCCAATGGCAGTCGACTACCCTACTCATACACCTAGGGTTTCCCTTCCCGAGTACACTTCTCTTAGCACTCGACTCTAGGACTTTCCCGAGTACAATCACACAACACTCGTACCCTCACGACTCAACTGACTCCTCCTCCGCAGCCTCGACTGTTGCCTTCATGCCCTCTTCATCTTCGGGTCCCGTCCCTCGGATGCACGCAAGCCTCCAGCTTGCCTCCATGTCATCCTTCACGCATGCCTCGAAGTCCGCGCCCATCAGCTCATCGTCCCTGCTCTCCAAAGTCCCTCGGGTGCACACACAAGCCTCCAGCTTGTCTCCATGCCACTTTCACCGTACTGAGGCCGTCTAGTCAAGTCCATATGTGTAACCTGTACATCCTGTACACTCAACATACACATATGAGAACACAAGGGAAAACCTAACTTAAACTCTTTGCCCAAACATCAAAATACTTGGTCACTCCGGACCACAGATTGCCTCAACAGATATAATCAGGAGAATTAGACTAAAATATAAGAGTTAGTTTTATATCAATCCGAGGTCTTTTGGTCCATTAACTAATTCGTTTGGTTCATCAGCAGGTTTTGGATAAAATTGGCTGATGCACCAAACGACCTCGAATTGACATAAAACTACCTTCTATGTATTTACCTAATTCTCCTGATTATATGCATGCCCTCAAACTTCAATTTGACTCAATATATTAAGAGTAGTGATTTTTTTAAACATAAATTTAATTGTTCAAAAAATCTAATTCGTGTTCTAAAAATCATTATTCTCAATATATTAAGTTAAATTGATGTTTGAGGGCGTTGATATAATCAGGAGAATTAGACTAAAATATAGAAGCTAGTTTTATATCAATCCAAGGTAGTTTGGTCCATCAACCGATTCATTTGGTCTATCAGCTTGTTTTAGGTAAAATCGGCTGATGGACCAAATGAACCGGTTGATGCATCAAACGACCTGAGATTGAAATGAAATTAACTCCTATATTTTAATCTAATTCTTCTAATTATATACACGCCCTCAAATATCAATTTAACTCAGTATATTGAGAGTAGCGATTTTTTAAATATGAATTCAATTGTTCGAAAAATCTAATTTGTTTTTTAAAAATATTACTCTAAATATATTGAGTTAAATTGATGTTTGATGATATGAATATAATAAAAAATTAGACTAAAATATAAGAGTTAGTTTCGTATCAATCCGAGATCATTGGTCCATCAACCGATTCATTTGGTCCATCAACCTAGTTTTGGGCAAAATCGGCTGATGGACCAAACGACTTTGAATTGACATGAAACTAGCTCCTATATATTTATTAACAGGTTGATGGACAAAATGAACCGGTTGATGGACCAAACGACCTCAGATTGATCTGAAACTAACTCCTATATTTTAGTGTAATTCTCCTGATTATATCCACAGCCTCAAACATTAATTTAACTCAATATATTGAGAGTAACGATTTTTTAAACACGAATTCCATTATTTGAAAATTTTTGTTTGTGTTTAAAAAATATTACTCTCAACATATTGAGTCAAATTGACGTTTGAGAACATGAATATAATCAAGAGAATTAGACTTAAATATAGGAGTTAGTTTCATATCAATCCGAGATCATTGGTCCATCAACCGGTTCGTTTGGTCCATCAATTGAATTTGGACAAAATCGACTGCTGGACCAAATGACTTTGAATTGACATGAAACTAGCTCGTATATATTCTTCTAATTCTCTTGATTATATACATGCCCTCAAATGTCAATTTGACTCAATATATTGATTGTAGTGATTTTTTAAACCCAAATTTGATTGTTCGAAAAATCTAATTCGTGTTCAAAAAATTACTACTCTCAATATATTAAGTCAAATTGATATTTAAGGGCATGAATATAATTAGGAGAATTAAACTAAAATATAGAAGTTAGTTTCATGTCAATCTGAGGTCGTTTGGTCCATCAATCGGTTGATGGACTAAATGATCTCGAATATTTGGGAAAAATTGACATAAAACTATCTCCTATATATTCGTCTAATTTTTCTGATTATATTTATGCTCTCAAACTTTAATTTGACTCAATATATTGAAAGTAGTAATTTTTTTAAAACATGAATTCCATTGTTCGAAAAACTTAATTCGTTTTCAAAAAATCAATATTCTCAATATATTGAGTGAAATTGATGTTTGAAGATGTGGATATAATCAGGAGAACTTACTATACACATAGGAACTAATTTCATGTCAATTCGAAATAGTTTGGTTCATTAGCTGGTTTTGCCCGAGCAAAATCGGTTGATGAACAAAACAACCTCGATTTGATATGAAATTAGTTCTTATACATATGGTTAGTTCTTCTGATTATATTCATGCCTTCAAATATCAATTTGACCTAATATATTGAGAGTAGTAATTTTTTGAACACGAATTAAATTTTTCGAATATATTCACGTTAAAAAATTCACTACTTTTAATATATTTGATCAAATTAATGTTTGAGAGCATTAATATAACTAGGAGAACTAAACATACATATTATCATTCTAAAGTCATTTAATTTATTAATCAATTTTATCTAAAATCGATTTTAATATAAAATTGATTTCCTTGCGTTTTCACAACGTGAGATCTAGTGTGAAATTCATTCGACTGGTGAAAAATCATCAGTGGACTGATGATTTTTCACCAGTAGACTAATAAGGGTAAAATAGAAAATAAATATATAATTTGATAATTTTGAAGTTATTGTACATGATTTAGATATTTCGGAAACTTACATATGCGGTTTAGTAAAATAATCATAGGAAAATTGGAAGCTATAATACTTATCGATCTTGGGCTTAAAATTATCAATAAATTCGGACCGCAGCCCAAATACCATCGCAGCCTTGTAATTTCTATCTCCGGCCTTCTCTTCCACTACTACGTCAGTTTTGCCCTACAAAGGCCGCCGCTTTTTCTATGGTCGCTTGTTCGTCGGCGTAGAGAGGGATCGGAGATGAGCGGAAGCGCGTTCAATGCCTTCAAGGCGCGGGTGCCAATCGCGTGGAGCCCTCGCCTGTACATAACGTTGGTGCGCGGCCTCCCTGGCACCCGCCGCCTCCACCGCCGCACCCTGGACGCCATGCGCCTCCGCCGCTGCCACCGAACCGTCATCCACCGCACAACCCCATCTCTCCTCGGCATGCTCAATCAGGTTCCGTCTCCCATTCGTTCCTTTTTGGACACTTGCTGGATTCTCGACTGTCTTCTCCTTTCTATTCATTGCTGAATGGCCAGGTGAAGCGATTGGTCGCCGTGGAGACGGAGGAAATGTACAACGCCAGGAAACAGCAGGAGGCGGAGCATCGCGCTCTGCGCCCGCCGATCGTCGTCAGTCACTCTATTCCTGCGGTTTCCTCTTCTGCGGCCGAGTCAGTTAATTAGCACGGCTTGATAATGGATCTACCAGGTTAGCAAGTTTATATTGTTTAACTTCTTTTTGGATGCAAACATTCTGAATGTTGCTATTGGTTGTGATTATTTTCAGTTAAACTTACGAACCAGTGTAAGGTGATCTGGAAGCCAAAATGAACTGGAAAAATCTTAAACTAGAAATTGTTCACCAAAACAAATAAAAATTTTCATCTTTCAAAATTTCAAGTTAAAAACTATATTTGTCTTTAACTAAGGTTATGGATACAAAGATTTGTTTATAACTTTTAGAATTTCTCTGATACTGGTTAAGGATTAAACTGAGATGCTTTCATATTATTCTCAAAAGTATTGCGGTGTTTGGTTTAGACAGTTCGTCTAAGGATGAATCAGATTGTATCAGGTTTTTGTAGGTTTCATAATTTTTTTTGTGTCAACTTAATTACTCTAACTCCAGATTACAGATAAAAGCGTATTAGCTGGCATGCTTGTGTCTTCTCAATTTCCTGTCATATCTGATTGGAAACCTTGATTTATATGGGATCACAATTTTAACCTAAATTGTATTTATAATCATGGTTATTGTACTAGATCACTGTAAGACGTGTGCTTCACTAAGTACTATCCATTGGAACATTTTTTTTATGTCACTATCTAGTCACTAACACATTTACAGAATTATATTAGAGAAGAATTAAACTTAATGCGCTGAAAGCTATTCTACATGTGTGCGCCAAATTTCTGAAACATAGACTGATCCTTAGGCAAGTATTTGTTATCACTGTCAACTAATAACATCATGAGGCTACTAATTGTATACCTGGAACTAGAGATGTACTACCTGATATCTATCAGATTATGCCTATTAAAGAAAATTGCATTTTCATTCAAAGGAATATGGCAAGCTGAATAACCTACATAACTTAAGAAATCCTTCTTGGCATTGCCTACCAAGTTATAAAGATTTCCCAATCTTTTACCTAGCTTCAAACACTAATTTGGTGTAATAAAGTTAAGATGAGAGGGATTGCAAAAGGGAGTTTTCTTTATTCATTTTTTCTACTTTTTTAATGGCGTTAAGGATGCTAGGATTGTTGTGTTCTTGTTCAACACATACAGCTGAAATGTATTTCTACATTATGCACCAGTGCAAGGGTTAATGACCATATCTAACCTAAAACTTGACCGTTGTAGCTTTTAAGAACGAACATCTATTAGACCTCTGCTGTTAGAAATTCAATAAGTCATTACTAACTAGCTGAGTTCATGAGGTCACAATAATACATCAGCCAACTAAAATAGTAAACCAAGATTCAATCCCCTTTCCTTTACCTCCCCCACTCCAGCGTGCGATTGTATTCATTTGACACTAACCCAAGCATATTAGGGCCATCAAAAGTGCTTGACAGCCCTAAATGTCAGAATTTTTTTTTAAGAAAAAGAATTAGAGATTTAGGTTACCAGTAGGGATGCAATGCTACCAATTTGACATGAATCTGAGCCCTTTAGGGGGACCAAGCATGCTTGTCTAAAAGCATTTGATGATTCTAAAGTGTTCAATCTGTGGGAGAAAAGGGGGATAAATAGGCTCAAAGAGCTAATAGGCGCAATGGTATCAATTGGCATATTAGGGCCATGGAAAACTTTTGGTAAGAAAGGATTAACACCTTAGCTTCTTGCCATAGTTTGGGCTAGCAAAGAGCAGTTTGGGACAAATCATAAACTATTTTAGATTGACAAATCATAAACCATTCCTCCGATTGGTATTAATGAACAAATTCAAGTGAACGTGCTACTTGGGCGCAGCCTGTTTGACAATCGGGAGGATTTTCAGGAGAGACTTTGTTAGAGACTACTTTGACCCTTCATCACAGGAGACAAAGGCTATGACAATGATGTGTGGAGGTCACTTGGGAAGAAGGCCCCGGGTACCTAGTTCTGTTTGTTTTTCTGAATCAAGTTCTTAGGTATCCATTTGATAGTTTTTCAATTTAGGTTGTCACTTCCTTAATAAAAGGATGCAAATCTGATTTGTGTTTTCATTACTTGCTCATAGCAAAAGACTTTAGTTGATACTTGTAATTTTTTTCCTTTGCAACTGCACATCTGTCAATCATGTGTAACAACGGTGGTTCTATTTTCAGGTCCTTGTAAGCATATGGGCGTTTCGCATGGCTACATTCAAGGACCAGTTTGTTCTTATGTATTAGTTTTTACTTATAATTGAAAGTATTCTTCCATGAGTGTTGTTGTTTTCGTATATTCAAACGATCACGCTAGATACAACCATACTTCATTTTTTTTCCTCGTTTTTTTAATCGATTCTAAATACCCAGTTTATTCCAATTAATTTTAAAATGATTAGTTTGGTTCGATGAAAATTTTTCATTAATTATCGAGATAAATCAGGAAATACTCGGAGAGCTCGATTCATCCATCTAATATTTTTAAGTTAATTATCAGAAATTTAGCCGTTAATTTATTAAAATTGAGATTCGGTTTTTAAAATATATGAGAAATTAAAGATGCCTTGACATTGAATACTAACTATTGTTTGAATGCTTGTCTATGTGTTGACATCCTGGTTGTTTCACTCTTTTTCACTAGTTGACTATCTAAAGTGTGTAGAAATACAAGTAAAATTTTTTTTTGATCGGATTGGTTTTCTGGCTAATTTGTATAAAATGATATCAATTTATCATGACTTATTAAAAGCATCTAGTTATATTTCTTTTGAATGAAGCATTCTCCTTTCTCCCTCATGTTTTAATCCATTCATTATATATGTTTTAAATTAAATTTTATAGTAAAATATAATTATAAATTGATTAGTTACATAACTTCTTTTACATTTTTATGTCGACATTTTTTAAAAAAATTCTCTCTTATTTTCAATTCGGATCAAACACTATTAGTTGTAGTAGGTCGGTACAGCAGCAGATTCATAAGATTGGTAACATTAAATTTGAGATGATTTATCTAGTTTTATGAAAAAAATTTATTGATTATTACGATAAATCAAGAAACGTTTATGCTTAGCAGTCTAAAAGTTTAACATATGATGATTGTGAGCTTTATTCAGAGGAAAATTATTTTGTAAAATTTATCATACTTAGATATCGAACTGTGAATATTTGAAAAATAATTAATCAACCTTTCGTTGAACCATAATCCCGAGAGTATTATGATTAACAAGGTTAGATAGCGTCAAATCTTGAGTGATCGATCAGATCCCACGAAAATTTTTCACAGATCGTCATAGTCCAGGGAGCATTAAAAAAACTATTAATGAGGTTGGATAACGTCGAACTTCAAGCGATTGGTCCGGTCCCACGGAAGTTTTCCACCGACCACTAGGGTTAATCGGGAAGTGCTCGCAGTGGGCGGTCCAGAAGTTTAGTGTCTCAGAGTTCGCGCCCCATTTGGAAGAAATTTTTTTACAAAATACATCGTAATTAAGGATCGAATTGTGGATGTCTAAGATAATAATTAATTATCCTTCTACTGCGTCCTAATTCCAAAATTAGTTCCGAAGCATTAAAAAAATGATTAACGAGGTTTTTCCAACCTCGGGACACCGATTTGGCCTCACGGAAGTTTCCCATCGGCCGCTAGGGTAAATCAGGAAGCGCTCGCAGTGCGCGGTCTAGAAACCCAGCTCCTAGGGTTTGCGATCTATTTGGAGGAAAAATTCCTATAAATATGCCATAGCTGAGGATTAAACTACGGATGCCTGAGAAAATGATTAGTCATCCTACCGCTGCACCATAGCCCCGGAGGCTAATTCCGAAGCATTAGCTCTTACCATTGGTAGTAATTATATATAATTAATTGTAATAGTTATATATAGTTAATTGTAATAGTTCTGATCTTGTAATTATTATAATAATCTAAAAAATAAGTTCATTGAAAAATGTTAAATATTTAATAATAAGATGGGATGTATTTTGATAAAAATAAAAAATATTTTTTGAATGATTCCAATAAATTTGGATAAAGTTGAGGGAATATATATAGTGATTTTATGATGTGTTGAGCACCCATCCGCGCCTGCAATAGGAGACTGGAGTCACAATTTTTTTTTTAAATATTGATTGAGACGGATTTGATCTGAGAGCCTCAATTTATTTATTTATTTTTTTAAATTAAAATTTTCTCATGTATGAATTTTAATATCCGTGAGCATCTAATTTTGTTGATCTTTAACATTATAATTCAAGAGGAAAATCCGAACCCTAAAAAAAATTTTATTAACTTAAATTTATTATAATTTAATTCCTAAATCTTAAAATTTTATACATTAAATATATATAATATATATAGTGAACATCTAAAATATTATATCTTAAACACTATAACATAGAAACGATTGAAAAAAATTATTAATTTAAATTTACTATAATCTAATCTTAAATTATAAAATTTTAAATTTTAAATATATATAATATATTTTTAAAAAAATAAAAAAAATATGCTTTCCTTTAATCCAAACATCTCGGAGGCTCCACAACGAAGGTGCCTAGCGCCCAGGTAGGTGTGGGCACGCCATGCGACATATATTCAATTTTATTTTGCAATCATTTTGCCTAATTAATTGACTAAGGAGATATATATTATTTGCATTAATTAATCAAACGATTTTTTACCAAAGGGCGTATCCAAAAATTGATAATTACCAAAAAAGAGTACCATGCTTTCTTTTTTACCAAAGGGCGCATCCCATATAGTGAACTTTCTATTATCCCCCTTCCGCCAAGTGATGACTTTCTCAATTCACATTTTCGAAACTTCCGAACCACTTTATCAGTAAAATATTATTTTGTGGTTCGGATGAACAAGGAGTCGAATTTTTCATCTCTCAGCACAACAACGTTAATGGTATTGTCGAAGGTGGCGGACATTGTGCTATCGTCGTGAGCTCATCCCCCGAATCGTCCCCCCAACCAAAACCTAGGGAAGTCTCCTAAGTGTTTGTGTGTGTCCCAGAGGCGGCTGTAAGTGTTAACGTTGAAGTCCAGACTGCTCGGCACTATCCAAAGTAGGGGTTAGGATTTCTGCAAGGCTTATATTTTTGATAATGGCAGGAGAAAGGTCTGTGGCTGTTTCAGCGTCTTCTTCCTTGGCATTATCCAGCAAGGTATGTTAGCGATAGTCTTAGGTCAAAACAGCAGAGTTTGTGCACATGTTTAAACTTATTTTTGCTGAATAAATTTGTAATGTATAAAAACTGTAGGCTTCAGATGACTTTGGAAAAAAATTACATTGGTGCAGTGTTTTAGGGCACTTTAAACATTTTTTTGAAGCATTTCAAATTTTAAATGATCGACACATTGCGAAGATCAAAGAGTCGCCCTTCAGTGTTTTCTTGGACATACAAGAATTGCAGCATATCCGTGGAATTTTGGTGAATATATTCGAAAGTTGGGATTCAACCTCGCAAGTTTTTAAATTCTCAGGTAATAGTTTTAGTTATGAATTGTAAACAATATCTATAGTAAGATAAAACAGGGATAAAGATGGCCTGAAATGATTTAATTTTGATCCATTTCACTCATTTCATTTCAGGCCTACCGAGGGCCTGAAGTGATTTCACTTCAGGCCCAACGTGGGCCTGAAATGATTTCATTTCAGGCCCACGTTGGGCCTGAAATGAAGTTATTTCAGGCCCACGTTGGGCCTGAAATAAAATGATTTCAGGCCCAAAGTGAAATCATTTGAAGCCTATATTCTTGATGATAACTAAATATTTTAAATGTTTCAGGTGTACCGGTTGCGTTCACCAGACGAGATGTTGCTTTGTTACTGGGTATAGTGGATGTGGTGTTTCGGTCCCTATTAATTCAACTAAAGCATCGGGTGACCTCTATCTTACTTCTAAAAAAAATAACCTACCAGAACAAGAATTGAGGAGTTACTTAAATATTATTCAAAAAGTGTTGAATCAGAGGATGATGTTTTATTAGTGTGTAAATTCTATATTTTGTATATATTTGTTTATGTTTTATTTTCGTCTAGTACATATAAGGTCCTCTAGGTCTTGTAGATATAATAGATGATTATGAGAATCTTGCTAGATTCAACTGGGTGGAAGCTATCCATCAATTTTTGTCTCCACAATTACCTAAGATTGGGACTTATTTTCATCAACTCAGGGATACCAGACCAGCACCAACCTCCCTTACCTAAAGGGGTTTGCTGGGCTTTTGGCAGTGAGTAGAATTTTCTTGTTAAATTTTATAATATTTTGCTGTCATTAATGTATTTGGCTGGAAAACTTGGTGTAGCATGGTTTTTGGAGCATGTACCAATTCAAAAACCATACAATGTTGAAGGACCCCGAATAAATAAGTGGAGGAATATTCCTTCGCATATTAGTCGGGTGAGGGCCCTTGTCGACCGACTGTCGCCGGAAGAGGTAATTATTCTAAACTGTGATCTATGTTAGTTTGATATAGAAGCAGTAACATTTGTGTACTTGTTAATTGACAGGTCATTGTAGAAATAATTCCTAACCTACATGAGAACAATTTGTTTGAGAACCTTGATATCGGTGATGACATTCCACGGCCAATGGAGACATCGCAAGGAGATGACACAGAAGATGTAAGGCTATGTGGTGAATGCATTCTTAAAGACAAGCAAATCAAGGAGCTAACAGAGGAGAATATTTGTTTGAATGAAAGGGTTAAGGAATTACTTTCAATAATTGAAATAAAGGGCATGGGGGCTCAAGAAAGCTATCCTGTAGTCGATCCTCTTTCTGATCCAGTATATTGTAGAACAAGGAGAGGACGTGACCGAACTCGGTATGATTACAGGGATACTCCAATTGACAGTCCAGTATGGCACCAGCTATTACCAAAGGGGAAGCGGAGCAAGAAACAAATATCAAATGTCATGGACAAGGGAAAAAGAAAAATTAGTGAGGAGGATATGGATGAAGTAAGAGAAACCATAACTGTAATGGAAGTCATGTCTGAAGAAGACACAGAGGAGGAAACAAGAAGGACCTCCGAACTATACAAAATGAGGCAACAAGGCATTGATGTATGTGATTTACTTTCATATAAAATACCTCAATTTTATTGAATTTGGTCATTAATTAGTTTTTTGAAAATGTATCGATGTAGTTTGTGAAGAAGCATTTTATGAATTCAAAGAAGAAAAATCAAGATAAAGAAGTGGCCTACCTGATAAATAAATTGGAGAACCTAAAGTAAGTTACGAAACATAGTTTAGTTAATATATCTTGTTCTTTAATATATAATCTTATCAATTTACTTGGCAGGTTGGCATCTGAATTTATTTGGGAGGATGCACCCTTTGCTTTGAATTTGCATTCATTCTTACAAATCCTCAATGGAGAGGTTTTTACAAAAGGCGAGGTAATTGATGCCTTTTGTAAAATTCTATTTAGGGGAGCATCCGCATGTGGTAGGTCATACAACAAGTCAATATATTGTTCAACCTTCTTCACAGTAAGTGATGTAAATGAATTTACAAGATAGATTGTAGAAGACCTAATATTATGATTTGGCTATTAATAATTTTCTGTATGCATTTTTTTAGGCATCAATAAGATTGTCAAGAAAGTTTTCCCTGCAACAAGTGATGAAGACTGATATGATAGAACAAGGGTTTAGATATATTTTAATACCTTTGTGCAGTGATAATACACACTTTCACTTGTTGGCGGTGGATACAGAAGCCATGACTTTCAATCATTTAAATTCTCTTGCTAGTGGCCGTAAATATAAGAATGAATTTGACTCAGCGGTGAGCAACCTTTATTCATATATATGTTAATCATTTTGTCTAAAACATCATTCATGGTGATTATTAAAATCATGATATATTTTACAGGTAAAAGAACTTAAACAATATAGTCGCGAGGAACTTACGGCTATTCATCCATATCTACAAAGTCATCATCCCTTGGACAATTGGCCCTCCGTCAGTCAAAAATGTCCCCAACAAAAACATAGGTAAGTAAATGGGGATGAGTTTAAAAATATGAAAGTATTTTATATACCCACTTATTGAAATAAAAAATACTCTATTGTTATTTTCAGCGTGGACTGTGCCTTTTTTGTGATGCAATACGTTCGATGTCTCCTATATGATGAGAAGATGGATTTCAAACAAGGAGACATGAGGAAAATGAGATTTGATCTGACAGTTAATATTCTGAGGGACATGTTTTGTAAAACATGAGAGTAAATATCGATGTATTCTTGTCAAAAAAATCCTTTGCTGTTGATTGAGCTCCATTTGTATGGAAAATTCTGATTATGTAGATGTTGTCATATGAATATAATTGATTGTCAAGAAAAACAAAACAATTGTGTGATGTTGATTCACCTCCAGTTGCTGCAATGTTGTGTGCCAACTGATACGGTAAGATAACATAACTGATAATGATTGGAACTAAGGTTGGACACCAGAAATAACATCTCTTTGGTTAACTCTAACTAGTGATATCGAGTATGGAGTTACAACACTCGTATTGCAACAAAAACTGAAAATATGACTTCATGATGTGCAAGGAATCGAAATTTCTATGCATTTTGTATTTAGGTAGTATCCAGATTTTGTCTACGATACATTCAATAAACTTGTTTGAAGTTTAATAAACTATAAGACTGTGTTGATAAAAATGAAAAATTAAATAAAATGAGAGGATTTGGTCACATCTTGTAGATATATATTGAATTTTATTCTATAAATCAATATAATATTTAATTATAAAATTATTTTAAAATAGGGATAAAATCTGGAATCCAAGTAGGGGCTGAAATCACTTGAATTCAGGCCTACAGTGGGCCTGAATATCTATTCAGGCCAACTAGGGCCTGAAATAATTGTATCAGGCCCACTTTGGGCCTGAAAGTATGAAAGCCCTCTAATATCATAAACCTCTGATATCAGGCCAATATTCTTGACAAATAATATTAATTCACGCCAATATCCTTTTGCAACATAATGTAGTACAATTAGAAGTTTGGATACCAAAAATAATCTCCTGCCTACCTAACTATTGATATAGGGTTTCAGAAATCCAAATATCTAGTCTATCATGGGTTTGGTGAAACCCACTGATAGACCTACAGATTTACTTTTGCAACATAATTAGTAAATTAGAGGTTTGGACACCAAAATACATCTTTAGCTCTACTCTAATATTGGTATAGGGTTTTCAGAAATTCAAATATCCTAGTCCATCGTGGGTTTGGGTGGAAACCCACTGATAGACCTACAGATTTACTTTTGCAACATAATTAGTAAAATTAGAGTTTGGACACCAAAAATACTATCTCTAGCTCTACTCTAACTATTGGTATAGGGTTTTCAGAAATCCAAATATCCTAAGTCCATCAGTAGGTTTGGGTGGAAACCCACTGATAGACCTATAGATTTTACTTTTGCAACATAATGTAGTAAAATTAGAGGTTTGGACACCAAAAATATCATCTCCTAGCTCTACTCTAACTATTGGTATAGGGTTTCAGAAATCCAAATATCTATGTCCATCAGTGGGTTTGGGTGGAAACCCACTGATAGACCTACAGAGTTTACTTTTGCAACATAATGTAGTAAAATTAGAGGTTTGGACACCAAAAATACCATCTCCTAGCTCTACTCAACTATTAGTATAGGATTTTCAGAAATTCAAATATCCTAGGTCCATCAGTGGGTTTGGGTGGAAACCCACTGATAGACCTACAGAGTTTACTTTTGCAACATAATGTAGTAAAATTAGAGGTTGGACACCAAAAATATCATCTCCTAGCTCTACCAACTATTGGTATAGGATTTTCAGAAATCCAAATATCCTAGGTCCATCAGTGGGTTTGGGTGGAAACCCACTGATAACCTACAGAGTTTCCTTTTGCAACATAATGTAGTAAAATTAGAGGTTGGACACCAAAAATATCATCTCCTAGCTCTCTTAACTATTGGTATAGGTTTTCAGAAATCAAATATCCTAGGTCCATAAGTGGGTTTGGGTGGAAACCCACTGATAGATCTACAGATTTACTTTTGCGACATAATGTAATAAAATTAGAGGTTTGGACACCAAAAAATATCATCTCCTATCTCTACTCAACTATTGGTATAGGTTTTCAGAAATCCAAATATCCTAGGTCAATCAGTGGGTTTGGGTGGAAACCCACTGATAGACCTACAGATTTTACTTTTGCAACATAATGTAATAAAATTAGAGGGTTGGACACCAAAAATATCATCTCCTATCTCTACTCAAACTATTGGTATAGAGTTTTCAGAAAATCCAAATATCCTAGGTCAATCAGTGAGTTTGGGTGGAAACCCACTGATAGACCTATAGATTTTACTTTT